>VDFB02119870.1:0-127580 GCA_007258455.2 Sequoia sempervirens | reverse complement strand
CAACAAATTTATTATTCTAATAAACTCATATTATTACTAATTTTAAATAAAGTAAAATAAAATAGTAAATTATCTAAATAATTAATAATTAAATTGACACAAATCCTTATCTAAAAAATTAAACAAATAAAATTAACAATCATATCCTAAACATAATTCGAATACCCATAAATTAGAGTTAAATGTTCTCAAAATTGATACTAGAATGGTTAAATGAGTCTTTAGGTATCTCAATATCACATCTTTTGCTCCAATACATCTTTGGGTTGAGTGAAAAATAATCCAATATAGAGGGGAGATATGTAGAATAGAAACATATATGGGCATGGAAAGAAATGTGTAGCTTAGACTTCTTTTAATTGTGGATGGATGACATCTAGAGCTTAATAATGCAAGATTATGTTTAAAAATATTTGAGGAATTTTCAAAATAAAGAGAAAAAGGTGTTTGTGCTGCTATGGGTGAAATATGAAGTATTACAAGGTTTGGATTCCAAGACGGGTGTTATAAGTTTATTGGGAGGTCAAATATCATGATTTTTATTTTTATTTTTTTTGAAGCGAGGAAATCACCAATCTTGATAGTGAGATAGTTTCATGATCACTATGTTGAGAATCATAATGTTAATATTGAAGTGACAATGAAATAATTTCAATTATTAACAAAAGCTTTAGGTCAATAACATAAAAATTCTTAAACAAAGGTAGTTTCATTAAGGATGGAAAAATACTTAAAATTCAAAGGGAAATTTTGAGAGTGTCAATTGGAATGTTCTAGAGCCATGTTAGGGATGCATAGGGTGATCCTAAGGCACAAAATTATATATTTGGAGGAGAAACCATTTAACCATAATATGATATATTGTCCTTTCTAGTATATATTATATTAGACTTGAAATATCAACTCAACTTGTGATGTGCAATTTGGGATACTTACATATTGCCCCTCAAAATAGGTAGATTACATACTAAGAAATCACTATATTTTGAAATGTAGTTGGGGGTGGTTCACAAAGAAACACTTACTTGTGCTTACCTTTGTGGTAATACATTTTTTGTTGTCTTGCTATCAATTTTCAAAATGAAAAAGAAATTCATTATCTTTGTGTGGTAAAGAAATGGCACCTATATTGTGTGCATGTTTTCACAACTCCAACTTCATTAATAAAATGATCAAATGTAAAATAATAACATTTTTAAAAATATAATATAATGAAGGATAATATAACGTATCATTTATATGAAGGTAATCTCACAATAGCGAGTCCCACTTTTTGGCCAAAGCAGGACATTGAAATAATTTTTTTTAACTAAATCTTCACTTTTTGAGACCTATAGCAACTAAACCATTAATAATTTGAAGATGATGTGAACTAGTGATTTGTGATCATTTTTGTGTTGATTCTAAATATATATTTTAGTTTTTTTCTTTAAATAAATTGTGATTTTTTATGTAACTTTTAATAACTTGTTTTATAGTAAACAACACTTTTCAAAAGTGACATTTATGTCATAGCACACAACATTTTTTCTAGAAAGGATAAAGTTCTATTTTTTAAATATAGATTTCTAATATCAACATCTAGTGCATTTGTTGCATATTTTTTAATTAATTTTTGAAGTTAGGGTAATTATAATTTGGACATAGGTGTATTTCCTAATGCATAACTTGTTTCATTTATATTGAAATTAAATATATTTTTTCTTAAACAAGGACATCAATACCTAGTGCACACATATTTTTTTAGATTTCTTTTTTAGTATTTTACTATTTTTTCACATGTGCAAAACAAAGAACTTGATGTTTGGTGAAAAACCTATCTTTAGTAAAAAGTAGAAAATAAATACATAATAAAACAAAAATACATTAAAATCATACTTGTTGGAAAGTTTGTTTCAAGGACTATGATCTTGAAAATCATCTAAAATAAAATAAAATCCATTTAAAGGTCCAACCCGAGGTTTGAAATTGGAATATCTAAGGAAATTTTGAAGTAGACATTGAAAGTGTGTACATAAGGCCCTTTGTTTGAAGGTCCTTTGAAGAAAGGTAATTTCCAAAAACTAAAAAAGGGACCTTCAAATGAAGGCTCACTTTTAATTCCTTTTATGAAAATTTATATAAAATGAATTGTAGGAGGGTTAAGTGGAATTGGATGAACAAATCAAGAATTCTTCAATAGGGTTAGAAATCCAAAGACCCAAAATAAGAAATGATCAAACCCACTTACCAAATGAGATAGAATGCAATCCAAGCTATGAAATGCACATATAATATTAGCATAAACCAATATAAACAAATGAATTCACCACATGAACACAAACCTTGCATCCAATTTGAAAGAGAAGATAGTTGATGGATGTTGGATTTCTCAACACTCAGCTTCCATTGTTCTTCCAAAAGCTCAATTCATGGATGACCTAGATAATGGATTGAAAATGATAAGATGAATGCTCTCAAATGTTCTCAAAAACTCAAATGGACATGATTTAGCTACTCAATTTATAGGTTTGTAGGTGATAATAATTGAGGAATGAGGGCAATTTTATAGATTTCATGATTTGGATCAAGGGCGTGGATTAAATTTCAATTCCCACAAAGAAGGTTCAAGATTGCATCTTAGCACCCATAAAGGAGAGAAAATCAAAGAAGATGGAGGGGTAAGATTATTTTATACTCAAAATATTAGGAAAATAGTTAGGATATTTCATGATCAAGGGTGGAAATAAGATCTCAAAATGGAGGGTTAGAAATGCTTGAGATAAGAAAAAGTCGAAGATATTTTAGAAAAGGAATATTCCTTAAGAATGTGCTTTGTGAAGAGATAATGAGGTAATGGAATAATTAGAAATTATCTAATTATGGAGGATGAGAATATGCTCTTTTAGAAAAATAATATTTTTTTAAATGGGAATGAAGATTAAAGATAGGATAATTAAATAATTAAAATTATTTAATTATAAAAGATTAGAAGAAAAGTTAGATTAACCTAATTAAATAATTAAAAATTATTTAGATAGGGGGATGAAGGAGATAATTAGTAAATGAAATGATGAATTAATTAAATAATACATGATTATTTAATCAATAGAGGAAATTAATGTTAAATGATGGAAATGATATTAAGTGATGTTAAAAGGAAATTTTTAATGCAAATGATATGAAATGATGAAAATGCACTAATGATAATGAAAAAGATGGGAATGATGGAAAAATGTGATTTTATTATGTGCAATACATGTTAGACATTTTTAAATGTCTATAGGAATAAAAGGGGACCTTTGTTCGAAGGTCCAATTTTTTCCATTTCTAGAAATTACCTTCATTCAAAAGTTTTTTCAAATCTTCAAAATTTAAAAGAAGGTAATTTTTGGCATACCTTTAAACAATGGTGTGTTAAGTTTTTACTTGTATATGAGATTAAAAATTTGTTGTCCCAAGTTTGGGACCCATTATTGTGGGATAACCTGTGAGCTATAAAAGATACTTACTCACCAATAATTGAACTCTTACAAAAAGGAGGTTAGTCCGACAAGTGAAACCATAAAAATGAAAAATAACCTTGAATAAAAGTGCATTATAGGGGAGTAAGAAGTGTCACAAGGGAGTGATAATCATTTGTCTCAAAGCCTAGGACCTAGAGGCCCTATGAAAAAATAAATCTAAAGCTAAGGAATATTATTATGTTAAGAGAAGAGATAGAGAAACTAGTGAAAAATGATTGAAAGAAGAAAAATTAAGACAAAAGAGAGGAAAATGTTGAGACTGAGCATAAATATTGAATGAAAACAAGGAAGGGTAGTATAAATTACTAGGAGATGAAAGCAAAAAAATTATAGTAAATCTAGGAAGGAAGCCTAATGAACCAGCTGAACTTAAAACTCACATACATAAGCCAAAATGGAAGTTATTGCAAAGTAAAAAATTATAACAAAAAATGGAAACTATAAAATACCTTAAGATAAAAGTGGTTGCTACTAGACTGCAAAAATGCATGTTGGTCCTGATCTCTAAGCATCAAAGTGGTTTTGTTAAGGGCCTTTAGATCATTGATTCTATTTTAATTGTTCATGAGATTGCTCATTCTATTAATGTCTAAGAAATTGGGATTCTTCTTGAAGTTGGACCTACTTAAAGCTTATGATAGGGTGAATTGGAGATTTCTATTGAGAGTGTTGGATCATTTGGTTTCTATAAGAAGTTTCTTCAGCTTGTTGAATATCCTATCTCTACTCTGTCTTTTGATGTCCTGGTGAATGGTTCTCCTTCCCCCTTCTTCTGGAGCTTGTGGGGGTTGAGGTAGGGATATCCTATCTCGCCGCTTCTCTTCATTCTAATGGTGGAGGCTCTTGGAAAAAATATCTAGAAGGCACTATGTTTTGGTGCTCTGAAGGGTCTCTCTCCTTCTTCTAGATGTGATCCAATTACCCATCAATAATTTGTTGATGACACTATTATGATGGGGGAATCATCTGTTCAGGAAGTTAGATTTTTTAAGAGGCTGATTGAGGACTACGAGAAGGCTTCTGGTCAGAGGATTAATCTTCTTGTTACCTAATATTCACCCTCAGTCTGTCAGTGAGAATATCATGTGAAAAGAGGTTGAAGAGGCCAAATGGAACATTAGCACAAGGGAAAATGCATAAATCTAGGTATTGGGTAAATGAGAACTTCGATTTAAGGAGGAAGACTACTTATTTAGGTTCAACATGAAAAATATTTTAAGGAAATTAGCCAAGACCTTCAAATGTCTTGCCGTGGGGTTCGATCTGATCCGGAAGCCACCTATAAGGTCCCTAATATCAACCACGAGATTATCACGGGTCTCCACTTTGACGTAATGCATTGGTGAGTATCGTTATGAGTTTCCTATAAGCAAGACCTCGGGGAAGTCCTGACTGATCCAGAATCCCACATCACGAGGTTCCGCCGGCATAAGAATCTCCTTCGCCGCCAGAGTCTTGGCGAATACAGCCGGTCACCGACAAAAGTAGCATGGAGCTTGGAAAAGGGTATCACCTTCCGGCAAGATGTCTTGCCAAAGGATGGGGGTCTCACCGAAGAAGTAAAAGAGGTATCGTCGTAGGTCTCCTCGACTTGCTCGTGGTCTCGGCCAAGGTTGGTGCTTTCGCCGTAATGTCTCGGTGATGAGAAAATGTCTCACCAACTGGGTGAGGGGCCTCGATATGTTTATAGCCGGTGGGAGAGCATTTGACATCGGCATAAAGGTCATGCTGAAGTGAGGAAGTCTCCGCGACAGCGATAAGGTTGAGGCAACAGCCGACATAAGGAGAAAGCATCAAGAAAGGTCTCCCAACTCATAATGTACGAGATTAAGAGCTTCGAGAAAAAGGTGAAAGGGCTGCGCGGTTGAAGATGCCGCTTCCCCGAGGTCTTGCCGACCCAGGAGATCTCAATGACTTATGGGAAGGTGTCGCTCGGCAAAGTCTCACCAACTAGTGGAGCCTCAAACAGAAAAGAGTTCACAAAGGAAAGGGATTTCACGATGATGTCACGGCAAAGCTGGGATTGTCTTGCGACATGGATCTTTAGGCATAGCATTCTAAGTCAGAGAAAGGTCTCCCCGACTCGGTGATGTCTTGGCGAAAGGAATATGGAGCTCGGTAAGGTAAAATGCATTCAGGGAGACACTAATGGTCTCTTGCCGACAGATGAAATGAGGCCTCGCCAAGCTAAGGTGCCTTCGGCACAACCTCTTGCCGACAAGTGGGTGTCTCCCCGACCTGGGGGTCTTGATGGCGGAGGCAAACAAGTGGGGGTCCCACCAATGAAACATCCGGTATCGCTAGGAGTTGGGGCTTCCGCCATGGGGTCCTGGCGACTGTCCAAAGTCTCGCCGAAGGTGACAATACTTCGACATAGTCTTGTGAGTTCGATAAGAAGTTTCCCCGACTCAGTGATGTCTCGCCGACAGTAAAGTGAACAGCTCGGCAGAAAGTGAGGACCTCAGTGTAAGGTCTGGGCGATAAAGGAAAGTCATGCCGAAAGGAAAGACCCTCGCTAAAGCAAAGCGCCTTCGGTATGATATCTTCCCAACCGGCGGGAGTCTCAGCAAAGTGAGGAGAGCTTGGGTAGACAGGGTGAGTTCGTCATGATGTCTCAACGACCACATCATGTCTCACCGACCAGAAAGTAAAGACCTCGCCGAAAGAGCTTGACATCGGCGTAAGGTCTTGCCGATATAAGAATGTCACGGCCCGATAGAGGAAAAAGGAGCTGTGGGATGACTTGGAGACATCGGCAAGGTCTCCCCGACATAAATGACATTGGCAGAGCTCCCAGCCATCATGGTAGTGTCTTGTTGACACGGTGTAGTCTCAGCGAAAGGAGGAACATCGGCAAGACAATGAGCCTCACCATGAAGTCTTCCCAACTTGATAATGTCTTGCCGAAAGAAATCTGGAGCCTGGTGGAGTGAAATGCATTTGGGGTGACATCAAGATGTCTCACCGAGCCGAGAAGATGAAGAGATTTTTCGAGTTAGCGTTTTCCTTAGGTAAAATCTTCACGATTTCGAGTCTTGCCCGGCCCGAAGGAATACCGAGTGAGTGAAATGAAAAATGCATGAGAGGAGCACGGTAGAGAGGTCTCTCGATAATGGTGTCTTAGCGGTGACCACGAAGCGTCTCCGGTATAATCTTTTGGGCTCGATAAGAATCTCATCGACTTTTCACATGTTATGCCAATAGCTTGAGGGCATAATCACATTAGTGAGACACTTTAGGTGTCTTCGGCGAGAATCGCGATTATTTTCAAAGGCGCGGCGTGAAACAAATGCTTATTAACCCGGGAGAATTTGAGAGCCGGCCAGGTGGCGATCACGATCGGAGTGTAGAATGCCAACATGGGGCGAATGCAATGCAAAATCGATGGGTGAACTCAATAGCATTCAAAGCGTTCGAAGGTGAGGAAGTTCGAGAGGACCGCGAGGACGAGGAAGTGAATCGCGGTGGTTGTAGAAAGATCAAAAAGGGCTTCTCCAGACAGTAACTCTTCACCGAAACACACAAGATAGACACACAGGGGTGCAACATTTAATTCAATAAAAGATCTGAGGATAGATCTTTTTGAGCCTAATATTTTTATTAAGCCCTAAGGGGGCCGACACAATCTGTATATAAGGCATTTTTTTCCTTTCTATAAATAGTTCAGATAATGCATCCAGAAGAGTTAGTGATTTTTAGCTATCCTTCCTCAACTGATGTATATTTGGTAACTCAATTGGAATCTAGAATGCAACGCAAAGTTTACCTTGGAAGCTAGTTGTGCATGTTTGTACTGTTCTCATTTCTATATCTTTCTCTTGATTATGCAAGTCTTTAACTGTGTTTTTATAATTATGCACTTATATCTTAGATTTGTGAAATTAATCTTTCCTTCTTGAGATGTGTATGTAGATCGAACCTATTAAGATTGATGCATAAGACTAAAATAAATTGTGTTGAGCACATAAAACATTTGCAATTAGGTTTCCCAATGTATGTCCATCCTATTTTTCTTTTCATAATTCCTCATAATTTCAGTGTATCACCTTAGATTTTAATCTTTATTTCATGTATTCCTTCTTCCTTTTCCTTCACAACAATCAGTAGTTAGGTAACACCCAAGGAAGCTTCCCTTCTCTAGAGGTTCACTCCAATCTCAGGTGACCCACAACCTTGGAGTGATCCAATGTTTCACTAGACAGCTCAGTTTTTATAGCTTTGCATAGGGTGCATTTCTAGTTGACAACAGTTTTTGGCATGCTCGGTGGGACCAAAATTAAATTGAACTACTGGTTTAGTATGCAAGTAGTTACTCCCAAAATTTATAGAATTCATTTGGCATTACTCCCAAACTTTATAGAATTCATTTGGCATACTTGGTGACTCCACAAGAAGGAAGAACTCCAGAAATCAATGCCTTCTATAGTTTATGAAAAGAGTTTGAACGAGAAGTAGCTCAGGCCCTTTTGAATACTTGTGGCTGTCACCACCAAGAAGACAAGGCAGAGTAGAGGAAAGGTGAGGAACAACATTTATCTATTCTAGAAGAGCTTAGTCTACCCCTCCATTTGTGGGATCACACATTGCTATCTTGTCTTTGGTTTCATCTAGAGTACCAACAAATCCACCACAGCCACCTCCAATGGCCGCTCTAAGGAATCAACCAGGTTGTTACTTTTAATGGAGGGAGCCCCTTGAATTTAGCATAGTACAATGACATTCCAATGGCAGCCCTGAAGAGTCTGCCAACTTTCACAGGAGAAGACCAGACTACCCCAATTGAATATATGAGAGATATGGCTTCATTATGTGGATTCCATCACATAACTTAAGAGGATGTTGTAGTAAGATTGCTAGCTACTTCACTGAAAGGAAGAGCTATGTAGTGGTATAGGAGCCTACCAGTCAGTTCAATTGCAACATGGGATGAATTTGGAGACAAGTTGCATAAGCAGTTTCAAGATAGGTCTAATAACTTGTCTCTATTAGAGAAATTGATTACAATTAAGAGAGCTCCACAAGAGCAGATAAATAACTTCAACTTCAGATTCCAAAGAACTTGGGATAGAATCCATGCAACAGTGGGGCCACCTCCAAAATATGCATTTTTATACTTCTTGAGGGCTCTTAATAGTGATATAGCTGTCATGGTACAATCAATGGGAGGAGTTTCTCTACCAGATTCCTTTGAAATAGCTATTAGAGCTGAAACAACTTAATACAAGCTGGTAAAATTTCTCCCCGGCCACCAATGCCAATACTTCTGGAGATTCATGTAAATATTCCCTTGTGGATACCTCCTTTTGTACCTTTACCATCAGTTCCAACTGTTGTAACACAAGAAAATATGGCTTCATGCTCATCAAATGAGTTACAAGAGATCAAAAGTCTTTTATAGACTTTTGGTAACAAGTTGGTGAACTTGGAAAAGCAACAGTCCTATTCTAGGCCTTATCAACAGTAGAATCAAGCCCCAAATTAGCCTTTTCAAGGTCAATAACAATAGTTCGAAGGGAATAGACAGCAGTACCAGGGCAATTATCAGGGCCCAAGACAAAATGTGAATACAAGCCCTTTTTAGGCCTATGCTCCAGCACCTGTTAGTGCAGTCAAGGACTTGGTTCCCACTCAAAACAATTTAGTAGTTGATTATGAGTGGTGCTACCCTTGTAACTAGCCTCATAATCAAGCCACTTGTTCAAATGGACTCATCAATCAAGCACTGATGGTACAAAATGCATCAAGTTCACAACCACATACACCTAATGAGTCATCCCACAACACCAAGACTAGCGTATCGATGATGCTACTCTACTTAATTGGCAAGGTGAAGAATTGTGTGGGTTGAACGTGGACAGTTCTCTAGTTGCGGCTAACACCAAGGCAAAAAAGAGAGCATTTGAGCTTGACCAAGTAGCTGATAGAGGAAAGGCAGTAGCTGTGGAACCATCTACATCTCAAGCAACTCATGGTTCACAAAGAGATCAACAACTCCTAACCAAGGAGCAGCTACACTCGCAGGCTGATCATGTTGGCATAAAGGTACATTTTAAAGTAAACCCAACAGTACCTTATAATACCCTTGATAATATGAAGAAAATGAATGTTACAATGTCTATGTGGGATTCATTAGCCATCCCAGGTCAAAAGGATATGTTACAGTCAACCTTGGCAAGGTTGAAGATGTCTGATCAATCCGAGTCCCCAATAGGTTAGGTTAGAGTTGTGTTAACCAATAGTCCTTAGGGAAATGATCAACAGCCTAGCAAAGAGACAGAAAAAAGAGTTAAACCACCTCCTTTTTATGTATCAGTAATCATAGGTGACAAGTTAGTTCATAATTGTATGGTAGACAGTGGGGCTAGCAGCTCTGTGATGCCAAAACAGATTTCTGATAAACTTGGATTAAAATATCAACCTTTAGAGAAGGGAGTGATCCAATTAGATGGTACTTCAGTTAATACTTTGGGCATCATTAAAGATTTGAGTCTCACCCTTCATGCTTGTGCTAATTTTTTTAGTTCCCCAAGACATATGTGTCATAGATCTTCCACCTTTCTTCTCTTTGTGTTTATCAAGAGACTTTACAGCCAAGATAGGTGGTTATGAATTAGCTGATTGGTCACATATGTTGTTCAGAACAAGATATGGGACTAAGGTTACCATCAAGTTTGAAAAGTTGGCTAAAGATCACATTAAGCCATATAGTCCAAGTCCTATCAACGCGGTGCCCATTACTCTAGACACAAGTTGTGTTGTTTCAACTGATAGTGAGCTAGTTGCCGCTCAAGAGCTTCAATCAGAAGCCATTCCTGATGTGCTGTTACATGAGTTGGTAGTTGAAAATGTGTTGGACAATCCTGAGCAGCTTATTCAAGATGCTGGTATGGGTAACTATGTCATTCTCGAGCCCGACACAGAGATTCCAAACCTAGAAAAGATGTAGATCAATTGCTACAGCCACTAAGTGGACTTTGGGAGGTGTTCTTTGATGGTTCTAGAAGCAAAAATGGAATTGGAGGAGGTGCAATGCTCGTGTCTCCTCAAGGTGATAAGTATTATGCTACTTTCCATTTTTCTTTTGCGTGCTCCAACAACACTGTTGAATATGAAGGCCTTGTTCAAGGTCTTGAATGGGCAAGGAAGAGAAGAATAACCCACTTGAAAGTGCATGGAGACAGCGAGCTAATTGTTAATCAAATAAGGGGGCTAAATGTTGCTAATTATGAGACACTAAAGTCTTACAGAAACATAGTGTGGAACATGCTGGAGGATTTTGATGCCTTTAATTTAGTGTCTATTCCAAGGAATCAGAACAAACATGCTAATAGGCTAGTAGCAATTGGAGCATAGTTTGACATTCTAGATGATATTAGGAAAGAGAAGGTACAGTAGTACGTGAAGGTTGTGGTCATGTCATCAATTCCTAATAACAACATTCACTGGCAAGTTTTTGACAGTGATGAACAGATTCTTTCCTTTTCGCTAGAAGATCAATTCTCCATGGTGAATCAAGCAAAACTCAAGCAACAGTATGATGATCAATTCATACAGCTGAGGATGAATAAGTTATCCAAAGGTCTTGTTACGTTAGAGTCAATTTTCAGTACTGATGATTAGCTTAAAAAGGGTAAAGTCAGCTTGTAGATCAAACAAGAACACTATGAAGAGCTAGAGATCTTTAAAGGTAAGCTCCTTAAGATAGGGAAAATTTGTTCACCTAAATATAAACAAGCTTTTGTTGCTTTATGTCAAGAATTCTATGATTTCTTTGCTTGGGAATATTCAGATTTGAAAGGATTTGATCCCCGCATTGCTCAACACACAATTGAGTTAGAGCCTAATGCTAAGCCAGTAAGATAGAAACAAAGGCCCTTGAATCCTAAGCTTGAGCCCTTGATGATTAAAGAGTTGACTAAACTAGTTGAGGGGGTTATTGTCTTTCCCATCAAACACACTTCATGGGTTTCTAACCTTGTACCGGTTAGGAAGAAAAGTGGTGAAATAAGGCTTTGTGTAGAATTTAGGGATCTTAACCGAGCCTCTCTGAAAGATCACTACCCGCTGCACTCTATGGAATGAATCTTGCAAGAGATTGCTGGTTCTAAAAGGTTTTCCTTACTAGATGGTTTTTCAGGGTATAATTAGGTGTTGGTTAAAGAGAAAGATTAGTTTAAAATTGCTTTTACAACTAAATGGGGCACCATGGCATATAAAAGGATGCCTTTTGGTTTATCCAATGATGGTGCCACGTTTCAGAGGGCCATGTACATGGCATTTCAAAGTTTGATCAAAAAGATTATACTAATTTATTTAGATGACATTACAGTTTATTCCAAGAATGTTGATGAACATTTGTTACATCTTAGGCAAGTTTTGAAAAATGTAGAGAGTTTGGTATCTCTCTCAATCCAAAGAAAAAGTATCTTTGTTGTTCATGAAGGGAAATTATTAGGACACATAGTGTCAAAGCAAATAATTACTATTGATCCTAAGAGAGTCAAAGCCATACTTGAGTTGCCACCGCCTAATCACAAAAGGGTCTACGAGCTTCTGGGCCAGATCAACTTTCTAAGAATATTCATCCCGAGTTGCAAACCATACAACCTTTGACAGCTATGTTAAAGAAAAATGTAGTTTTCAGCTGGACTAAAGATGCCAAGAATAGTTTTGAAAAGGTCAAGGAGGCCTTAGCAATAGCCCCCTACACTAGTAAATCCCAATTTTTCTAAAGATTTTTATCTGTATGCTTATGGTAGCACAAGTAACATCTCTACAATATTGGTTCAAAAAAATGAAGAGAATTTAGAAAAACCAATAGCCTTTTTCAGTCAGGGTTTGGTTGATTATGAATAGAAATACTCATTTGTAGAGAGGCATGTTCTTGCTGTGTTCAGAAGCCTAAAGAAATTCAAGCCTTTGATCTCTCATAGTAGGATTCATATTCTGGTGGCACACTCAAGTGTGAAGGAGTTTCTGCTGAATAAAGATCTGAATGAAAAAAGAACAGGATGGGTCACCAAGGTCATGGAGTATGATGTAGATATTAAGATCACCAAACTAGTTAGAGGTAAAGGTCTTTGTGAGCAGCTTGCTACAGGATCAAGCAGTAAAATTGAATTAGAAAAGGATGTTGTGTTTACCAATACAAATGAGTTTCAGAATGCTCAAGAAGATGTACCAATAGGGACAACTGATTGGGTTCAAGATATGACCCAATTTTTACGAACTGGTGAGTTTCCTTTAGGTCTGAACAGAGCTAAAAGAAGATACTTCAGACAGCAGTCCATACAGTATGTGCTGGTAAATGATGTTTTTTTCAAAAAGGATCTGAATGGTGTCCTATTAAGATGCATTCACAACGGTCAAATTGAAAAGGTACTGCATGAGTTTCATGATGGAGTTGCAGGAGGTCACTTTGCCCCAAGAACTATTGCCTGGAAAATCATGAGAGTTGGTTACTATTGGCCCAGCTTGTTCAAAGATGCCTATGCCTGGTCAAGGAAGTGTGTCAAATGCGCTCTATTTTTAGGAAAATAAAAACTGCTTGCTATGCCTCTGCATCCAATTCAAGTGGAGCAACCCTTCATGAGATGGGGCATTGATTTCATTGGGCCAATAAATCCACCTTCCAGTGTTGGTCACAAGTGGGTACTTACAGCCACTGACTATTTTACAAGGTGGACAGAGGCGATAGCTTTAAAGGACGCAAAAGAGTCTTCAGTTTTAAGCTTCTATAAGGATGTGATCACCAGATTTGGAGTCCCTAACTCTATCATATCTGATAATGCTCTTGCATTCATGGGATTAAGACTGACTGTTTGGGCTGTCAAACATGGCATTCATTTGAACACCTCCTCAAATTATTATCCTCAGGGTAATGGTTTAGTTGAAAGCACAAATAAGAACCTCATCAGGATCATTAAAAGAACCATAGAGGATAATCAAAGGACCTGGCACAGCAGTTTAAAGAATGCACTTTGGGCAGACAGAGTGACCCCTAAGAGGTCTGTTGGTAACTCGCCTTATATGTTGGTCTATGGAAAAGAGGCAAGATTACCCCTATCTATGGAGCTTCCAGCTCTAGACATCGTTCACCAGTTGGAGATGCTTGAGGGACAGGACCCAATGTCTGTAAGGTATGCAAAGCTCATGGAGCTCGAAGAATCAAGGGACTGAGCAATGAGAACTTTGGAGTATCATCAGCTCCAGACAAAGAAGACATTTGAAAAAAGGGCTACAACAAAGTCTTTTAAGGAGGGAGACCTCGTGCTCAGGTGGGACATTCTTAAAAGTAGGCCTGGCCATCACACTAAGTTTGACAATATGTGGACCGGTCCATTTATTGTCATAGACTGTAAGGAACACAATGCTTATCAATTAGCTACAACAGGAGGGGAAGTACTTCCTAACATTTCAATGGGATACACCTTAAGCCCTGTTTTCAAGTCTGATGGAGTTCCTCTTTTGTATATATTAGTTAAGTGTTATGTTTTCAATAAGTTCTTTACTATGGCTCCTCGTTTTCCTTTCCCCGGGTGCTGTTTAGCACAAAGAAATATTGTTGTTCTTTCCTTTCTCCCTGCTTAGTCGCTTTGCAGCAATCTATTGTGTTCCCATGAGTCTCAAGCGAATTACAAATCCATGTATCGATCGACGCTTTTATTTGTTCTCTCGAGTTTAATGACTCCATACCCAATGGACAAATTGTAGCCACCGGTTTCATGTTTAGCAGAAAACATCCCGCGAAAGGTCAGCTAATTATTGCCTATGGTTTCACCTACGCTTTAAACCAAGCAGATAACTGTCATATGTTAGATCTTCTCGTGAGGCCAATGGAACATTTTCACAAGGGCAAAGACTCTACATCTATTGCTAGGTCACGCAGGAACTCGGGGAGAATTTCCTAGGGTTTCGGCAGAAAATCATCTAAGGAGAGGGTCGGCAGACACTTCGAGGTCTCACCGACCAGCGTGGGTCTCCAAGTAGTCCAAATGCTTCAAACCGTGGATCCTATCGACGGAAGGGCCTCGATAAAATGTCCTCGCAAATGGAGACATTCTTTCCGATCAAAGGGAGGCCTCACCAAAACATGAAAGGGCTCGCCAACAGTTGAAGATATCGCCCTGAGGTCCTGCCGACACCAGGAAGTCTTGGCGACATAGAAAGTGTCATCGGCAAAGGTCTCACCGATCAGTGGAGCCTCCAAAATGAAAAGGAGTTCGCCAAAGGGAAGGGGGTTTCTATGTGATGTCTTGGCGAACTGAGGGGATCTTGCTGACATGAATTTCCTTCTACGTTGTTGCGCTACCTCGAGGTTTCCCCTCAAGTAAAGGTGTGTCTCCCCGACACGCAAGGAGTTCATCACATTTGGTTTCAACAGAGGTCTCACCGACATCAAGAGGTTCTCGCCGTGAGTTGAATCCTTTCGGCCATTGTCCTGACCAACCAGGGTCTTGGCTTAAAATGAAGAGCTTAGAAAGAATGTGGGAATTCGTATCTCACCGGAACCAAAAGAGGCTTGCCGAGAAAGTGACCTCGCCAAGATGTTTCCCCGTTGGGGTGACTCTTGCCAATGAAAAGGGTCTCGGCCAAGAAAACAGTTTCGCCATGATGTCTTGGCGAAGGCCAGATGTCTCCCTGACCGAAGAGAAAGTGGTTCATCACCAAGAGAAAGGGAGCCCGGCGAGAGGTCTGGCTGACAGGCCAATGTCTTGCCGATGACAAGAAGCCTTGGTATAACATTCTAAGTTGGAGAAAGGTCTCCCCGACTCGGTGTTGTCTGGCCAACAAATGAAGAGGGCTCAGGGGATATCGAAAGAACTCGGCGAAGGAAAAGACCTCGGTGTGAGGTTTGGGTGAAGTCAGAATGTCTCACCGAAGGTATGCGGAGCTTGGTAGTATGGAGTGCGTTCGGGGTGACATTAATCAACTCCTGCCAAAGATGAAGGGCTTCGGGGTAACGTTTTTCCTTCGGTAAAACGTTTCACCGACACTCGGGTGTCTTACCGATTGAGGAAGAGCTCGGGGAGATGGTGGAATGAAAAGGAAAAGGAGACAAGAGGAGGCTCAGTGAGAGGTCTCGCCGACCAAAGAAGGATCCGACCGATATAGAATGAGCCCAAAGAAGGATCCAACATTGCTATGAGATCCTGCCGACTCGGTAGTGTCTTACCGATGTTCTGAGCGATGACAAAGCTGACTTCGATATAACTTTGGTGGCTCGATAAGAGATCTCATCGATAGTCACATGCTATGCCGATGGATTCAGAGGACCATAATCGCATCGGTGAGACACTTTCAGTGTCTCGCCGAGATGTGATTCTAGCCAAAGGAGCTTTTGACCGCCCACGAAGTCCGCATGGAATACACTCAACCAAACTGTGGGGAGCTTAGAGGCAGGTCATGGAAGCTTGACCAGTGCCAAGAGAATCAACAGAATGTGAATCAACATGTATCTATTCTAGACTCAAGAGCATTCAAGGCGCTCAACAAGGAGATTCAGTAGGTGGACACAAGGACCAGAAGTAAATACATCCAATAGCTTCAAAAGATCTAAGGGGTTTCTCCAGCAAAGAGCTCTTCACCCATTAATATTACAAACAAAGACACAAGGTGCAGTGCATTAAATTCAATAAAAGATCTGAGGATAAATCTTTTTGAGCCCGATATTTTTTGTAAGCCCTAAGGGGGCCGACACAGTCTGTATATAAGGCTTTTTTTCCTTTTTGTAAATAGTTCGGATAATGCATCCAGAAGAGTTAGTGATTTTTAGCTATCCTTCCTCAACTGATGTATGTTTGGTAACTCAATTGGAATCTGGAATGCAACATAGAGTTTACCTTGGAAGCTAGTTGTGCATGTTTGTACTATTCTCATTTCTGTATCTTTCTCTTGATTATGCAAGTCTTTAACTGTGTTTTTATAATTCTGCACTTATATCTTAGAGCTGTGAAATTAATCTTTCCTTCCTGAGATGTGTATGTAGATTGAACCTGTTAAGATTGATGCATAAGTCTAAAAGAAGTTGTGTTGAGCACATAAAACATTTGCAATTAGGTTTCCCAGTGTATGTCCATCCTTGTTTTCTTTTCATAATTCCTCATCATTTCAGTGTATCACCTTAGATTTTAATCTTTATTTCATGTATTCCTTCTTCCTTTTCCTCCACAACAATCATAGTTAGGTGACACCAAAGGAAGCCGGCCTTCTCCGGAGGTTCACTCCAATTATAGGTGACCCACAGCCTTGGAGTGATCCAATGTTGCTCTAGAAAGCTCGGTTTTGTAAACTTTGCATAGGGTGCAATTCTAGGTGACAAATGGATATAATGTTGGCAGAAAACAACTTCTTCATGGTGTATTTTTCTTGTGTGGTTGATATGAATCGGGATTTTGAAGGAGGGCCTTACTTCTACAATTAGGTGGGCCTCTTTATTAAACCATAGCATGCAATATTTAATTCTATAGAGGAGCTCCCTTCCAGGGTCCTAGTTTGGGTGCATCTCCCTCGTCTACCTTTGGAATTTTGGTGAAGTGATATATTGTAGATGGTGGCTCTCTTACTCAGAAAGCCTATTGGTCCTTCTCAACAAAATTTGAATAAAAAGGTAATTTCCTTTTCTCGGATGTGTGTTGAAATTTATTTGAATAATTCATTGTTGGATTTGGTTAAAATGAGCATTGGTTCATCTTCTTGGACCCAATAGTTGGATTATGAGGTGTTGCCTTTTCGGTGTCGGTTGTGCCATGAATATGGTCACCTTCAACAGAAGTGTCCCAAAGCAGTTCATGTTGTTGGTTTGGGTAATGCCCCTTCTCCATCTGCTCTGAAGATGGACAAAGGTAAGGCTCCAATGCAGGGGGTGGTGGCTAATAAGGAGGGTTTTGTTCTTGTAAAGCCTCGTAACAAAAGTAGAGGTCAAAAGAGAACCCTCAAAGATGGGTAGGAAGGGGATATATTTAACAATTGATGCCTTGGATGAATTAGCTTAGGAAGAGGGTATTCCCCTTGATGCAAGTGGAAGATGACTCCTTAGTTTAGAATCACCTTGGGAATCAACCAATTGTTGTTTCCAACTCTGCTCAATTGGGGGATTGGGAGGCTTAGATGGACACGGATCTTCCTCCCCTTGCTCCCATGCAAGGGGTAAGTTTGATGCCAAAGGTTATTGCGGATTTTGATATCCCCAGTTCTAGACTCATTACCCAGAAAGGTGTTGCACTCAGGTAAAAGTAAATCATTTGCTCATGTTTTAGGCCTACAATAAAATCCCCCTAAAAATGGGGCTCTTGAGAAGCCTCTTAAGGCTAGCAAAAAGGACCAGGAAAAGGTAAAGTTAATTGGTGAGATGTTGGAGTCTGGATTGATGAGGACTATTGATTCTCATTTCTCCCAACCTTGGCGATAATTGGGATATCTTGGAATGTTATGGGTAGGAATAACATCCCTAGATAAAAGGCTATTCATGAGTTGATTCGTGTTTACTCTCTTGATTTGGTTTTTCTCTAGGAGACTAAGTTGTCTATTTAAAGTATGTTGAATTTGGCTTCTAAGATCTAGGGTAGAGGTATGTTCTAGTGTATGGGAGTGCATGGAAGCTTTGGTGGGGTTGCTTGTTTATGGGATCCATGTAGAGTTATTCTAATTTGGTGGCTCTCCTACAGGCATTCTATTTCTCTAGTAGCATCCAGTCTAGAATCAGGTGAGAGAATTCTTATTTCTAACATCTATTCTCGTACTAATTTCCTTGGCAAGACCTAATTGTGGCCACATGTCAGATATGTGTGTTCTCTAGATCCTTTTCTTTCATGGATTTTAGTGGTGGATTTCAATGCTATCTCCTCACTTGAGGAGAAAAGGTGTGGTGTTTACCGTCTGGACCCCTCCTTGGATCTCCTAAGGGACAATGTTGCTCTCTTCAACTTGGTGGATATCAAACCCTCTAATGAAATGTTTACTTGGAACAATAGAAGGAATGAGGAAGTTGCCATTCAGAAAGGTTGGATAGGTTTTTTAGGTTGGTGATAGATGGATAACTAGCTCTGATATTTTGGATTGGTAGGGATATGATCATTGGCCAATCAAATTCTTAGCTTGGTTTTCTAGATATTATAAAAAGAAGTCTTTTAGATTTCAGCTCATGTGGCTTCAGGATGCATCACTTCATGATCTTGTTCCTAGTTGGTGGTGTTCTAGGAAACCGACTTATGGTACTAAAATATATTCCTTCTCCAAGAGACTACAATATATAAAATATATGTTGAAATGATGGAATAGACACCATTTTGGCAATGTCTTTCAGGCTAAAAGGGAATCTCAAACTCACTTGGATTCCATTACTCAGTAGATTCGGGACTAGGGTCTTACTGAGGATATGGGTAAGCTGGAAGCAGTGGTTGTGAAGGAAGTGGAGGAATGGGAGTTGTGGGAGGAAACTTTTTGGAAGCAAAAATATCGTATTGATTGGCTCCAGGAATATGATAAGTATACCTTATTTTTTCATAATTCTATTAAGGATAGAAGGTAATGTAATATCATCTCTTCCCTTAGGTCCTCGAAGGGGGTTCATTTTTCTTCCTTTGATGAGATTTCACAAGAGTCTATTTGTTTCTTTTCTTCTTTACTTTATTTGTATTCCCCTCCTGCCAATGAGGATGAAGCTTTATTTTAGATTATACCCCTCCTTTGGTGACCAATGAAATGCATGAATCTCTACTCAAATTGATCTCCTTGATGAAGCTAGTGAATACAGTGTTTTATATGAAGAAAGGAAAAGATTTAGGTCCTTATAGGTTTCCAGCAGGAATCTCAAAAGAACAAGCAAATGCTAAGAGCCATGAATTCCACTTTTCTTGCTCTTATCCCAAAATGGGATGGAGCTAATTCTTTGGATCTTTTTAGACCAGTTTCCCTATGTAATGTGGTGTACAAAATAATTGCTAAGTTGATTGTGAAACATCTGAATCCATGGTTAAACAAGTTAATTTTGGAGGATCGGGGTGGATTTGGTGTTGGTAGGTAGATTCTTGATGGGATTGTTATTTCAATTGAAATTGTTCATTTCATGGCTTCCTCCAAAGACAAGGTTATGTTTATTAGGCTGGACATGGCCAAAGCTTATGATCATGTTAAATGGGCTTTCCTATCCAATATTTTGAGGGATTTTGGGTTTGGCAATGCCTGGATTGAGTGGGTTATGAGTTGTGTCGCATCCTCCTCCTTTGTGCTTGTCAATGGGGATCCTTCCGAGCTTTTTGGAGCATCTAAGGGCCTTCGAAAAGGGGATCCCTTATCCATATACTTATTTATTTTAATGGTTGAAGGATTAGGGAGATTTATTAAATCTCGTGTGGAGCTTGGTCTCATTCAGGGTTGGAGTTGGGGTAATAATTTACCCCCCAATCCTATCTTCATTTTTTGGATCACATGGCTGTGATGGGCATGGCCAGAGTTGATGAAGCTGTCAACTTGAAGAAGGTCTTGGATAGTTATTTGGTTGCTTCAGGATAAAGTATCAATGAGGGTAAGTCCTTTATTTATTTCTTTGATACTCCTAAGCTTATTTAGAGGAGAATTGTTAGAATCCTCAAATTCTAGATTGGCTCACTTCCCTTTGTCTATCTTGGTATTCCTCTTGTTGTATGTTCACTCCTTAGGTTATTTTGGTAGGATGTTATTGAAAAGTTTCACAAAAAATTTAGTCATTGGACTTGCAAGTGGCTCTCTACTACTGGGAGAGTGACTCTTTTAAATTATGTGGTTCAGGCTCTCCCTTTGTATAAGTGCTTTGTATTATCTGCCCCATCCTACTTTATCAAATAATTTGAGAGTCTCTCCTATCAATTTCTTTGGTTTGGTACCCTCCTCTTGAGGAAGTGGAGCTTGGTTAAGAGGGATACTATATGTTGATCAAAGCAAGAATGTGGGCTTGGGCTGTGATTGGATAACTAAAATGGGTAAGCTTTGGCGACTAAATTGTACTAGCGATGGTGCTCTCAACAACATCAGATATGGGCCAAGATCCTCACCTCAAAATATCTTGGGGTGTGGAGAGTGTTGATGTTCCTAGATTTATCCTTATGGGGAAGGGTTCTATGATTTGGGGTACCCTTAAAAGGGGAGCCAAGTTTGTCAAACAAGGGTTGTTTTGGATATGCAATAGAGGCTTAGAAGATATTTTTTTGTTTGATTCTTGGGATGGTCATTGTCCTATCATGTCAACACACCCTCATTTGTGGGATTTATGTAGGAATTTTCTTGAGGCTAGATAGTGTACAGTGGCTGATTTCAAAGCTCCTCATGCTCTTGATCAGGCCATCGTGTACAGGTGGAAGGAACTACATGAGTGGCCCCTTAGGGGATCGATGGAGGAGCGACAAGAGTTGACCAACATTCTGGCCGATAGGGTTTGTAACTCTCTTATGGGGAGGAATTTTTTGGCCTGGGGACATGACTCAAAAGAAAAATTCTTTGTTGCCTTAGGTTATCAGGTGTTGGAGAAGCAAGTGTTAGGATGTACTGGGGTCCCTTGGTGGAAATAGATTTTGAATAAATTCTCTTGGCCCAAGTATAATTTCTTTTCTTGGCTTGTGATTCATAATAGATGCCTCACTTAGGAGAATCTTTGGAAGCATGGATTTTAGGGTCCCTCTATGTGTGTTATGTGATCCAATAAGGATGAGAGCACTTTTCATCTCTTTTCTCAATGTCCCTTTGCTAGGATAATTTGGAACCTCTGGTAGGGAGTCTAGAACCAACCATGTAGACATGCCTCCTCTTTGTATTATTTCTGGATTGGGTTGGGGAACTCTCCAGCTAAGACTTTTTTTCTTCAAATTTCTTGGAAAATTGGCCCTAGCTTGATTATTTGGCATATTTGGTTGGAACACAACTATATGATCTTTCTAGATAAGAATCCTTTGGTACAATAGGTATGGCTGAGAATATTGGGGGTTCTTTAAGAAACTTTGTCAACAAAGTGTGATTTATCTATCCCTATGGATCTTGGAGATATGAGAGTGGTTCAAAATCTAGGACTTTTGGTTCGTGATAGGAGTGGCCCCCTACTTGGGCCAGGTCAGAGTGCTAGAGGGAAGGTTCAGAGATGTGGCCATTAGAAACCCCCTCCTCTTGGGATGTTGAAAATTAACACTAATGGGTCTTTCAAGGGGAATCTTGGGCATGTTGGGGTTAGCGATATTGGTAGGGATAGCTCGAGGGTGGTGGAATTCTTCTAATGTATATCTAGGTAAAAAAACTAACAAATTTATGGAGGCTTTATCTATTCTTTTCACACTAAAACAGACTTGTGGCCTTGGTTGGAGAAGGATAATTTGTGAGTTAGATTCCCAAATTATTATTGATATGTTGAATAAGCATCAATTAGATGATGTGAATTGGCAGTTGGTAGTGGTTGTCAAGCAAATCATTTCTCTGGGTGGAGTTTTTGAGTTTATCACCTTTTGTCATATCCCATGGGAGTGGAATAAGATGATTGATGGCTTGGCTAAATGGGTGTCTGAGCAGATAGGGACTTGGAATGTGGAATATTAGGGAAGCCTTCCCGAGGACCTTTCCCAGGAACTAGAGAATCTTGTTATGGAGGATATGAGATGTTTTCTAGGAGTTTCTTGATAGCTCTCATTTGGGTTTTTTATGCTTGGTGGGTCTTTTGTACTCTTTTTCTTTGTATTTTTTTGCTGGATCAATAAAAAAATTAATCCCTTTTATTAAACAAAAGATGGGAACCGTCAAAATAGAAAAGATTCCCCACTCCCACGCCTACAAACCTCATTTCCATCTAGATCATTGAAATGACCATACTAGGAAATCATGAGCAATCCCTAGTGGGAGTGATGATGCCACATGTTCCTCCATGATCTTCGCTGCAACTTCCTGAGAGCCTTCATAATTGAGCGTCGGTGATGAGCATTCATTTCTAAGATGCACAAAATTTGGCCATTTTTCAGCATCCATCCCTTGTTCACAATGGACCCACTAAGAGTTTTGGGTAATCACACATTGGATACTGCTTATGATGCTCAAAATCCCCTTCAAGTTGCACCACCTTGACATGTGTCCTATGAGAAAGTGAATGCTCAATGAAATAAAAACATCACTCACTCCTTTAAGTTGGCACACGGAGCCGCCACATGGTGTCTCACCGCACTGCACCATAAGCATAGTCCCTGGATTTGATAGAAATTGTGTGGGATTGACAAGTGGCTTTACCCCGCACAAAATTTTGAACCTTGAGCACAAAACCATGACAACATAAAAGGAAGGAATTATTGTTGATAATGCCTTGGGAAAGAAAACCCCTTATAGAAATAGTGGTGCGGTAGACAAATTCTATAGCTTTTGGTGACACAAGGAAACCTGCCCACGGAGGTGAGAACCCGAAATCTTTGGTTCCACGCATAAAACTCCCAAGAATAAAAAAGGATTAAGTTGCTACTTCTACAAATTTTTGAGAGTGGATTGCATAGAGACCCACTCTTCATCAGATGATTGTACCTTCTTCTTTAGAGCTCTTGAAACTTTATCCAAATCAATCATTTCTTTAAAAGAGAAATGATTGGCAGTCTGTGCAACAACCCTCATGTGATATTCCAACTAAGCAAGCAATTGTAATACTCCTTCCACATTAGCAATTCTCGGAGATTGACTGAGGCCTTGAAAAGTAGCCTAATCTTGCTTCTTTTCTTCCAACATTTGTTTTATCTACTCCTCGGTCATAAAACTATCATCCAAAAGGAAAGGGGAGGGAAATCCTAACTGGGCTAGCTAATTGATGTGCCCTTTCATATCCACATTTTTTGATCCAAAGCCTCTAAACGTGCTTTACACTTAAGGGTGGCTTTGTTGCAGCTGAGAACCTCATTGGCCTTTTCATCTAGACAATCTTTTGTTACCCACTCCTACAACATTCAGGGGATCATCAATCTCATCGCATAACATTTTAATCAATAGTTAAGCATCTATGACTTTTGGGGTGACAGACAAGGACATGTGATCCATGATGACACTAATTTTTGCGCTAGCCTTTTGGGAGTTTGTAATGAATATGAATGTGGGATTCAAAGAAGTAGCTATGCCCTTGATTCTTTACCAACGTGATGTATATAGTTGTTGGATCATGGGAATAATGTTGCTTTGTTGCAAGATGCGAGATAATTCATCTTTCACCTATTGGAGTTGTTGATCTTTTTTTTGAACCTCCTGCTGAAGTTGCTTTTGTTTGTCCAAAGCATTAATCAACTTTATATCCACACTTTCAATTCCTAACCTAATTTTTGCCGCAAATTAGATGCAACTAAGTTTTTTTCCTCCTCTACCCTTTGAATGTGGAATCGAGCTTCCTCTATCTACCCCTAGATCTTAACCTTTTCAACGTGCATCTCAGTTATCTATTTTGTGGCACTGCGAGCCACAAGTTTCACTTCATTCTATTATTTTTGAAATCTAGCATGGATTTCAGTTAACTCCTCATAGAGTTTAGTTTTTTCAACTTGTTCAGCCTAGAGGGCCTCCTTGGAGGCTTCCATTTGTAGATCCTTTTGCAACCCTACAATTTTACTTTCCTTAGCTTTGATATTGATGATAAAAACCTCCACTATGGCCTTCACTCGAGCGAGTTCTTAGTCTTTCTTATCCATGTTCCTCCTGAATTTGAGATAATTAGTGGAGACAACCTTCTATGTCTCTTCCATAAGTTCAACCTTATCTTAGGGGTGGACTTGATTCAAATTCAGGCCAACTGCATGGGTCTCATAATCATCCGATTGCATCTCCTCCTCAGCTTTAAAGTACTTGGGCATCTTGTGAGTGACCATCAATGTTTGGTGCTTAGGATCAAACACATATTCAATCCTTGGGGTGGAAAGCTTTAAGCTAACCTTTCTTTTCCTTTTCAAAGCTCTTTCCTCTTGAGCTTTTTGAATGGCTTCAATTTGTTGATAGTAACTGGAAAGAGATGGGATATATTTTCCTACAAAATGGGTGTCGAGAGGGAGGCCGAATAGAATTGAAACTTTGGAAATAACTACTTGTGCTCCCTCCGAAGTGGGTGACAAAAAACCTAAGACATGTAGGAAAAGGGGGGAATGCGCTTCAATTATGAGAGGCAAAGGGAGGTGGTGGAGGAGTAGCAACCTACATGGGAGTTGATGTAGAAACATTCATGGTAGTGGAAGGGGACACTAGAGGCTCCAAAATGGTGGAAACCACAAAGACTAGAGTCTGAGAGGCAGTAGGAATTGTCATCATAGAGGGGCCTACCAATGACATAGAAGAGAGCAAGGATTCAGAGAATCATAACTGTGTGGTCAAAACCATCAGGGCTTCTATCATGGTCATAGTCGCTTGCTCGTCCTCATTCGATTATTGGTTGTGTTCAATATACCTCCACCTTCTTCTTTTCACAGGTTGCGATGAGTTACCTGAAGAGGGATCTTCTCTAGCTAAAACAAAAGAAGTTTGAGCCTATCAGGGGTTCGAAGATCCTAGTTGAATTAAAATATGTGGGATCCTATATGCAAAAATATTGTAACTTATTTTGGATTGTGTTCGTTGGGGGCCCTCTGGTCTCTCTTCTGGTTGCTTTTTTGTGGAAACCTATTTATGAGAACAACTTGTCTCAATTGGTGAAGATGAACCAACATGTGAGTTGTCCTAGTATTTCTCAAATTATCCATCATTTGGGACTTCATCATACCCAACATTTAAAATATCATTTTCTTGGCGGTATCTCAAAAAATCAGCGATTTTCTCATTTCCCCAACTCTCATAATTGAGTTTGAGAAGGAGTCCCTTGGGTATTTTAACTAATGGATCAAAATTTCACTTAGGTTGATAAAAAGAAAGCTATGGGGACCTCTCTAGTCTAGTAACTTTTTCCAAATCAATATAAATCAATGACCCCTCTTTCTTCGGAGACATGCAAGCCTCCCAAAATGGGTGCAACTCATGGACAATTTGTAGGGTTACTTTCAATTCTACCATATAGTTGTTGGGGTCATAACTCCATCAATCATAGATTAGATCCAATCCCAGCTTCACAAGCTTCATGGCGATCAACTGCTCATCCTTCCTCTTCTTTACATATATCTTGTCCTTTGTGAAAGGGAGTTCATAGATGACCTTTCTTCTGGCCAGACCCATACTCTAAGTCAACAATACATAGTTGTCAATCCAATTCCAACTCAAGGGTTTTTGTTTGTCAAATATGTAGGGAGCCTAAACGGTTCCCCCTTGAATTCATGCACTTGAAGCAAAGAGAAATGAGCACCAAAGAACCAGTCACAAGGAGGTTTTTGGTTTTTCAACTAGTTCATCTAGCGTTTTGTAATTGAAAAAGATGTCTTCTCAAGGCTTAGCTCCATCAAGGTAGGAGTCAAAAATGATTCATAAAACTCATAATAATCATGTGTGACTGATAGGAGATGGGTCCACATAGATACAGGGATCTTCTTGGGGACCTTGGAGGAGTCCGTAATTTGTAAAGTCATATGTGGGCTGAAGAAATCTGCATTTTGATAAAGCAAAAGATGAGCCAAGAAAGAAAAGTACTTGAACCTTTGCTCATGATTATACTTCACCAATTGTAGGTGCATGTTGTCCATAATTACATCCACAAAATCCATCTTGAAAACCTTTTTCTTCCTTAGGGGGAAGGCTACCCCCATCTGGGACTCATAAACACATTCATCTTTATCAAATCTGAAAATAGAGGCAAGCATGGAGGGTGCATTTTGCATGTCTTGATGGGATCCCTTGGGGGTGAGTGAAAATTTAGGCATTTGATCTCTTCCAAGCTTATAATTAAGAAACTTGAGCTGGGGGTTTCTTCATGCCCAAAAATTTTCTATTGCTTCGAGTGAGCAGACCTACACAACGTGATCATGGGGAATGGAAAGCATTTCTCATATTGTTGTGGTGCTAACTATGAGCTTAAGGTTCTTACTCACCATAGTTCTGCTAGTTGGGTCATATAGGTTAGCGCATGCCTCCACCAATTCAGGGGTGCACCAATGGCACCATGTATTTAGGCAATGTTGAAGCCCACATCTTAAACTTGAGGGAGTTGAAATCCCTCTATTTTTCCCTTTGAACCATTCTAGCATACACAGCTTCTCGGAGGCCCTTGGGATTTTTGCTCAATTTAGGCTCACAAATTTCATCAGTGAAATCTAACACTAATGAAGAGTCTCTCCATATCCCCTTCATCACAGTTCTTATATTTGGCAATTTATCTTTCTCTGGTATGGGAGCTAAAGTGAATGACCTGTTGTCAAGAAATTATTCTTGCGTCATTGCTTGTTCCTAATCAGTGTCGAAAGTTTATTCTTCTAGGTCCATGGCTAATGCTTTCTATAGTTGGTAATTCTTTGTGTTGTTTGAAAGACTCTAGTGAGTATCTAGACATGACAGTCATTTCAGGTTTTCCTCAAAGCTCTAGAAGCACTTTTTTGCCAAACTTTGATTACTTCTTTTTTATTTTAATAAAGGCTTTGCCAAAATGATAATATATCAACTCACACCATGTTAATTCATGTGAATTTTATTCACTCCTTTGAAGATCACACACCATAAGGGAAAGAAGTACGAACAACACATTACGCCATCCTTTTGGGAACTTCGGCTATCGTGCAATGCAAAAATCCAACTATTTGCTTTTGTGGTAATAAAACTTGCTCCCAAAGGGGCGTTGAGGGAAATCTCTCAGAGATACACTCAAAAGGAATTCCAAGGACAACAAGACACTTGGAAAAAAGGACCAAAACCTATACGAACACTTATTGAAAGGAAAGCGCATGCAGAAAGCAAACTAACATATTTACAAAGGAAACCTCACAAGAGACCAAGCATTAATTAAAATTCTTCAGATGGATTTCATTCACTAAAATCCCAAGAGCATTTCCCTCCAAATATTCAAATTCAAACACATTGCTCTCTTTGCAATTGTTAATGTAGAAAGGGAATTTCCACAATGAATCAAATTTAATATGTTGACCTAGCTTAGTGGCTCATCCATCATATTTCAGGACCAAATCTCCTTCTATGAAACTAGGATTGAATGCTTTCTTATCAACCACCTCTTGACCACCTACTAAAAATTAGTCATGGTGTCATGGGCTTTCTCTCGAGATTCCTAGATACTAAGTAGCTCTGCGAATTTCACCTCCATAGCTCCATCTTCTTCAATCTCTAGAGAATTAAGTAATTGAAATGTTAGGATTTCCATGGAAATTGGCAACACAACTTCTTTCTCATAAACCAACTCATATGGAGATGTCTTCAAAACCTACTTAGGAGTAATTTGGTTGGCCCAGAGTGCTTCCTTCAGGTGCTTGTGTCATTCTCTTTGATGGTCTACGCCTATCCGCTTGATCAATCTTATCAAATTCTTTTTGGTGGATTCCACCAGCCTGTTACCTTGTGGATAGTAATTTGACAAGGTCTTGAGGAATATCTTGTTCCTTAACAAAAATTCCAAAACTTTTGAGCCAAATAAAGCTCTTGTATTGTCTGAAATAATGGTTTTTGAAGAGCCAAAATGCGTCACCAACTTCTCTAAGAAGTTGAGAATTTCATTCTCTATGGATCCCTTTAATGAAACTGCCTCTGACTATCGGGTGAAATAGTTTGTTACAATTAGAATCCACTTATGTCCAACATTCGACATCGGATTGATCATTCCAATGAAGTCTAAGACCCATTGAACAAAATTCTCATCAATCACTATCGAATTAAGAGGCATGGCTAAATTTTTCCTTTTTCCAACAAAAAATTGGCACTGCAAGCATTTACTCACCAAACTATGGTAGTCTATAAATAAGGTCGGTCAATAGTATCTCGCACATATTATCTTCATCACAGTTGTTTTATAGAAAAATGACCACTCGTTGGACTATTATGGAATTCGTGCAGAATCCTACTAGCTTGGTGACCATCTATGCATCAGAGGAGTACCCCATCAAAGTTCCTTTTGAAAAGAACTCCTTTAACTAACACATATCCAACACTTTGTAACCTATAGAATCTCTTTTTATGAGATGGGAGGCTTTCCAAATATTTACTAGTTTTCATGAACCGAATTTTATATGTAACCCATGACTCTTCCACTTCAAATTGATTAACTAGAAATTTCTCCAATAATTCTTCTTCAATTGGGGCTTCAGCGTCTTCAACCAAGTATTTGCACAGTCCTCTTCCTCTAATTGCTTTCATTGGCCAGACCTTGATATCATACTCCAAATTTTTTGTGATCCAGTTTACTCTTTTATCAGTGATTTCGCCCTCCATGATGTATTACCTTACACTAAAGTGAGCCACATAAACAATTATTTTGCTCCCTTACACCAGGTGTCTGAATTTCTTGAGACCCTTCACAATGGTGAATGCTTATCTTTCAATGAAGTTATACTTGGTCTCTTACCCTTGTAGGGTCCTTGAATAGAATGCAATCAGATGTTGTCCCTTTTCCTTTTCATCCTTTTGGGTGAGCACTACTGCGATGCTATGTTCACCACCATAGACGTACATGATGAAATATTTTGAGAAGTCAGCGTTAACCAGTTCACCAGGGCAGAAGAAATTGTTTATTTTTATTTTTCCAAATGTAGCTCTATGATACAGTAGGGGGAGGTCTGCAACACACCAAACACAATTCCAAACTAGAACAACAATTGTCCAAACACAATCTGATCAAGACCCTTCATATCATCAAATCTACACTTTCCCTTGTAGCAGTAGGAAACCACTAAAATGGATATCTTTCCACAATAACACCATTTCAAACCACAACTTAACTCACATCAGGGACCCATTACAGAGCCTAACAACATATCAAACATTCACCAATGGTTATTTTATAACAAATTGCTCACATTAGGCTTTTTACACCTTTTAGGGCCCAAATTAGCCCTCTATTCCAAAGAGACCACTTTCAAAACTTGTCCAAAACTCTTGAAACTTTGGGGAAACACTTAATACCTGTCAAAACCTCAGATTCCACCATTAGATCTTAGAGACAATCATTTACTAACCAAACCATAAAACCCTCTGTTTAAGCCTAAAAACCCTAGGGCTTAATGAAAATGACATTTCCCAACCAACCCAAAACCTACCAATTGATCAAACAGGACTAAAATACCCTACTTATGCTTAATCCAACATAAAATTATGCTTCCCAATTCAAATTCTCAATTTGACACACTAAAACCTCCAATTTCACTTGGAAACCTTCAAGTTTCAAACCTAGGGCTTCACACCCATCTCTTTTCCAAACCTCCCCTACACAAATCAACCATTCTCACACCTTACCCTAATGGATTATACACATTCCACCAAGAAACAGTTCAAATAGAAAGGTGGAATGGGTTTAATACATGTTTAAAACTTCAAAACCCCAAACACCCTGTTTTCTAGCCGCTCTAAGAAAAATAGAGATTAAATGCTCAAAACTTAATGTGGTGCCTTCAAAATGGATTCACAAGAATGAAGAAACAATATAAACTACAATAAAATGTAAATTTGAATCAATAGAGTGTTGTATGGATCGTACAAATTGTTGTTACAATAGGAAACACATAAAATGGAGAAAAATCAAACTTTTATTCAATCTTCAAAATGGTTTCAACAACCTCTCATTCAAGTTAAACAAGGTATTTAAAATATTTCCCACCAAATAAAAAAAAATTCAACTTCCCAAACTAGCATTTGAATGAGATGATCGTTGGTCTTCCTCTTTACTGCACTTTTACAACCTTTCATTATGTCAATTTGGCAACTTAGCACTTTTTGCACATTTTGAAAACTCTACCACCTAGACACCTAAGTATTATCACAAATGACCTATTACATCCTCAAATGGTCTTAATGGCCTTATCCTAATACAAAAACTCCTAATTTATAAAGTCTAGATCTCAAAACCTTAAATGGAAAAAACTTCTTTAATGGTGCTCCTACATCATACACCCCAGCTTGAAGATTTTCCAAGTCTCTTGGAAAGATGAATTTCACATGTCCTTTGTATTCTTCATGTTTCAATCCTCCATGATTTTCTTCATCAGGTTTGTTGTGTCCTTGATCTTTAATTCCCTTAGCAACCTTCTTGAGTTCACCTTCACTTGCTCTTTGTTCCAACTGTCCTTCCTGTGTTGTGGGGTGTTTCTCTACTTTTTCATCTTTAAATCTTGATGTCACATTTACATTTCCATCTGTACTTTGTCCTCCATCATTTTCCATCCTTTCTCTTGTTCCTCATGCTTTATCCACTGTCCACTATTCTTCTTATCTGCATTTTTATCACTATCAAACTTAGAAACTTTTGAATCATTAGTCATCTCTGTCAAATCTGCACTTTCATCTTTATCAATTGTCCCATCGTACTTTACTACCTCCGTCAAACCTGTACCTGCTTTGTTCACTGGCCAAAAATCATCACTCACCTTTATCTTCCTATCCTCTACCTTTTTAATTTTGTAATTCCCTGTACTAGCAACCTCTATCTTATCATCATAACTATCTTTTGTTCTCTTGTTTACTGTCCTTTCAATCTTTTTATCCCCTATTTCATCCCCTGTTTCATTTCCAATCAACTGTCTTTGTACTCTCTTTGCCACCACAGGGCAAATTATTGTCCCTATCAACACACTTTTACTCTCTTCTTACCTTTCCAAAGGCTCTACCACCTTACTCTATGCTTTACCAGTCTGAAAATTTTCACCATCAACTTTCCTTTGCCAACAAAAAATATTCTTCCTCATAACTGATTGCAAATCACCTTTATTATTTCTCTGTATTGTCTGCAAATTAGACTCACCTCTTCTATCTGATGTCCTATCCCTATCAAGCATTGCATTGGATTCTATACTCTTGTTCTTTCTTTCCTCTACATTCACACACTCTTTTCTCCCAAACATGATAATCTCATCATATTCTTCTAGACCCTCAACCAATGGAGTTAAAACAAACTCCCTCCCATCCTTTTCTATGGTGTATGTGTTTTGTCTACCATTATGCAAGGCTAACCTGTCAAACTTCCAGGGCCTTCCCAAAAATAAATGACAACAACTCATGGGTAGTATATCAAAAAGAACTTCATCTCTATATGGACCTATATTAAATTCAACCCTTGCTTGTTCACTCACCATCAAAGACTGATTTTCCTTAACCCATGACACCCTATATGGCCTTCTTCTAGGTACTCTTTGAAAATGCAATTTTTCTAACATCTCATTAGACACAATGTTATATGTACAACCAAAGTCAACAATCACTTTGCATACCTTGTCTCTACATCTGCAGGTTGTCTTGAACAAAGCTTTTCTTTGAACCAACTCTTCCTCCTTTGTGGTCTTCAAGATTTGTTTCTGTAGACACTCAAATTTGTCCTCATAATCATAACAATATTCATCTATTGATTAAATAGATATTATTATTTACTTAATCAATTCATTCAATACTTTCTTCTATACATGCATTTCATCAAATCATTGAACCATCTCATGCTCATTCAATATCTGTTGCATTAACGCTCATGTTCATTTGCATTATCATTCATACCCGTTTGCATAATAAATCATAATCATTCATAATACATTTGCATAATAAGTTATAAACATCATTTCCATATTAAATCAATTATCATTATCATCCATAATTGTTTCATATTCATCTCCATTAATAAATCAATTATCATAGTCATTGATTATTATTTCATAATAAATTAATTATCATAACTTGCATATTAATCATATCATTTTCATAAATCGTTCATGAAATATTGCATTTTTAAATCATTTTATTCATATTTAATCATTTAGGTACATTTTAATCTAATATCCCTTTATCACTTTCATTCTCATCCATAACATTTAACCCAACAATGTGGGATAATGACATTTCCTTCTCTCTCATCTTTTATCCCACATTTCATCTTCAACCCCTCTCCATCTTCAAGGAACTCCTATTTAAAATGGGATTTCCCTCTCATTTTGGCTCTCACAAATTTTGCTCACAAATTTACGTACTCATATCATCTTGATGGTATTTCTCATTCACCATAGCCTCTTTATTGCATTTTGTGCTCATAAAATATGAGAGCAAATGCATAAACAAAGATCTTGGTGATAGGGAGACAATGGAGATTGATTTCTTTTAAAAGCTTTATTTTGTTTCTGTAGTTTAGATTTGCACTTCTAGTTTTTCTTTTAATTAGAATAGCTTTATTGATGTGGGTTGAAATGGTGGTTCTTACTCCATAGAACCATGCATTTTTATGGCTCTACAAATGGTGAACCTGACGTGAACCTGATTGATTTGATTTTGGCAACTACATGTTTCAGTTTGATATGATTGGGATGTTGATAATCGTCCATGATAATCCAAAATCCGATGTTATGTTTTCTCATGGTTTTTGCATGAAGAAGTTCTTGAACAATATTTTATCTTCTTTCTTGAATGCAGCAACTATATTTGTTTGCACCTAATTCTTGTCATTGAGATTCTTCATTTCAGTGATCTTTGGGAAAATGGAAACATTTTTATATCTTTGATTTCCTGAGCAAAGCAAATGGTATGTGGCATTTTTTTTATCTTTGATTGGCTATGGGGAATGTTTTTGTCTTGCATCGAAATTGTTGGTTTTCTTCTGTCAGGTTTTAGTCACTGCCTCGTGAAGCAAACTGTTATAGGCACCATATTTTGTTGTATGTTTATGTGTTGCTTTTTTGTTGCATGTTTCGTGTGTGATTCTTGATCATTGCATCTCTGTCAATGTGTCTCTTTCCGTACTTACATATCTGCGAGCTTTGCATGCATGTTTATGGTCCTTTTACAATACTGCTCTCAGAAAATCTTGTTGTTTTGCTTCATAAGGCGTTCAAGTTAAATATAATAACATTTGGCTATCAACGTTTTTGATACATTCTTACAGCCAGTGTTATTTACCCTATTACGTCCTCTCATCTCCTCCAGTTTGTGTTCGCATTTGATACAAAAGGTGCTTGAAACCCAGCCAACTCTCCTGTGTCACAGCAAAGCACACTTTAGCCAGAGGCTATTTCATAAAATCCACATTTGTATAAGAATATCAGGGCCTTCTGATCAATTTTCTATTTGGTATTTTCCAAACGTGCCATTTGCAATAGCATTTGCTTGTGAACTGATGGTAGCATTTGCTTGAAAGTTTCTCATTTCAGAAAGTCCATTTTGTGCTTACCTTACAAATTGCATGAACTAGAATCATTTTGTGCTTATCCTGCAAGTCGTTTCAGCATGCAATCCACCTTTTGTGTTTTGTTGTATTGATGTGCTTTTGTTTCTTTTGCAGGCATTTGATTATTCCTTGAATTTTTTTTGAGACTGTGCCACTTGCCACTTCATGTGCCACCCATTATTTGCAAAGCTTTTAACGTTTTGCAGGGAGGAAGGCGGAAAATTTGGTGGCATCTAGACTACATTCGCCATTTTAACATATTATGCATTCCATGCTAGCCCAAAAAATATCCAACAACGACTTTGGTGAAGAGATTTTCATCGGCTTACTTTCTTAAGACTCTTACTTTCTTTTTATGAATCAATAGTTTCCTAGATTATTATAAAAAACTTTAAGAGAAAAACCAAAAAAAAAGAATGTGCTTAGCTTTTTAGATTTACTATTAGTTTAATTTTAGTTTTAGTTTGCTTTTTAGTATTTTCTTTTAGTTTTAGTTTGCTTTTTAGTATTTTCTTAGTTTTAAATACATAATTAGTTTCATATTAGATTAGTTTCTAATTAGATTTAATTAGATTAGTTTATATTATTAGATTTAATTAGATTAGTTTATATTATTAGATTTAATTTACTAAGTAGGATTTAATTTTTAATTTAATTTTCCATTAATTTTTAAGTTTAGATTTTATTTTTTTAATCTAGATTAGTTTTAAATTATGGATTAGCTTTTAATTTTAGACTAATTCTTAATTTAGATTAATTTAGATTAACCCTTAATTTTGGGATTAATTTTAGAAATTAGTTTTTAATTAGTTTTGATTTAGATTCACTCTTAATCTAGATTAGTTTTTAATTTAGATTAATTTTGAATTTAGGTTTAGTTTTTAATTTCTAACTTTAGATCTTTAATTGAAATTAACCTTTACTTTTAAATTAGCTTTTTATCTTCTAGATTAGCCTTTAATCTTAGATTAATTTTTAATTTAGATTTATGTTAGTTTTAGTTATATTTTAGGTTTTTTGAGGAATTAATTTTATTGATTTGGTTTCTTTTGCAAGATGTTTTGGCAGAGATTTGAAATCAAAACATACACTTGTCGAAGAAAGAAGGCATGAAACTACTAATGAGATTTTGATGCAGGACGTTTTTCGAAGACACGATTTTGGAACCAATTGTATTTTAGATTAGAAAACACTTCAATTGGTGCATTAAAAATGAACAATTGTCTTCTTCCACATAGGCTTAACTAGGGGGTCAATGAACACTGTTTTATGTGCTTGAGATGGTAGGGAGTATGCTCTCACCTTGTGCAAAACTTGGTGATCAGAAACCAAACCCATCTATTTTATGTGTCACCCTGATTTAATAATCAAAGTATCCTCTCCCCTTGCGCACTTGTGCGATCCTGGGTGCAAGATAAATGATTATTGACTCTAGAACTTGGACCTATTCTGGGGGGAAAACTACTTACCCCAGGACAACTCAGACCGGTAGCATCCTAAACCCGAGGGACTTCCAGCCGGTATGTAAAAGTGGATTCTTGGGGAAAGCCCAAGAATCACGCGTATGGTTTCGACGAGATGGATCCGAAAGGGGACTCTCACCGCATGGATCATGCTCTACGAATGGAATGCCCATACCAAACACCTTTTGTTTTAGAGGCCAACCATTCTTCAGCCGTTGCTTGGTATAGTGCACAGTACAGTATCATGCCCGAAGACACTCTCTACTGATCCCCTTGAGTAGAGATAGCAGTTCTTGGGAAGTCACTACCCAAGAATTCAAAGTTGGTGTGCTCGAATGACATTAATGAGCTGTGGAGGGGAGCCAATGCCACCAAACTTCTAAGCTATCCACTCTCGAGAAGGAAAGGTGTTTAGCACCAATCCAGGGTATATCGGTGGGCTATATCAAGTATACAAACCCTTGGCCTATTGGCCTATTAGGATTGTGCTTGTCTCATGTGTGTTTGCATACACCAAAACATCATGCTTGTCAAGTGTTTTCTGGATTTTCAAACAGTATTCACCACATTCACAAATTTGAACATAAACAATCAACCTCAAACAAACATCACACTGAGAAACTTGCAACATCTCAACCTTTGCGAACCTCAAAAGTTCCAACAACATAAACATCCCACGTGAACCTATCACTTAGATTTCTTGGGGTCATCATCCTTCAGTTTTGATCTTTCAATCCTTGCATTTCACCTAGTCCTTGCATATTCATGGTCCTTACATATTCATATCCCTTTCATCCTAGTTCTTGCATGTTCCTAGTCTTGCATACATAGGTCACATTACATAGTCCTTGCATACATATATCATTCCACCTAGTTCTTTCATGTTCAACCCCTTTTGCATATCAAGACCATCTCACCTAACCTTTGCATGTTCTAAGAATTTAGCCCTTTTCATATTCATCGTTGATCAAATAAAACCTTTAGCTTGCACTTAGGCTACTCTTCCTAGGTCTTGAAATCGAACTATTGGTTATCTATCACCCACATCACTTGAGGTTCACCATCCTTGAGTTAGGGAAACATACCATTATCCTTGAGTAGGGAAATCCTTTTGGAGTCCATCATCTCCTACATACCATCTCTTGATTATTGGTCCTTGTGTCTATCCATCATAACACAAGTAAAGCCTTTACATCATAACCAACTTTGGACCTAGAGTTGCCTTTTAGCTTTTTCATTCTTAGCTTGTCATATCATACCATACCATTTTCATCTCCCATCTTAGAATCATATCCTTTTCATTTGCATCCTAGTCTTAGGTCTCATACATTACCTTGGATTGAAAATCATAACAAATCACCTATGACCCCTAGAACAAGAGCAAAAATGTTTCAAGAAGAAGGGAACCCTTGGGGAAAAGAGTTTGATGGGGAAGATCACATTAATGTTGCAACTAGTGAAACAAGTGAAACTGATAATGAAGAAATAACACAATCCACCATAAATGAAGCTCTTAACGATAATAGGTTCACTAAACTTCTTACAGAGGTGATCAAACATAACCCACAACAATACTTCAAGGCCCTTGTCGAGGAAGGGATCAAAATGCCTCCTGATTTTGACATATCATTACTCACAATGAATGACCAACCTAAATCTAGTGAATCTAAACATCCCAAAACAAACAACGATGGTAGGATCAAAGATCATAGACCCTTTTATCTACAACCTGGTTACAAGCAATCTTCAAATACATCAAAACTTGCACCTACAAACGATCCTATTTTGGATGAGCTTAGAACATTACGACAAGAATTGGATACTCTCAAGAACAGTAAAACATCGACTCACAAGTTCTCCATTGAAGACATATGTCCTTATCCCTTTGATCCAAGCATACTAATGCCACCTTTTCCTGACCATTGGGACATACCAAAACTTGACAAATATAATGGAAAAGGAGATCCTAAGAACCACTTAAGACAATTTTGTGCCTCTACCATCGAATTTGCAGTTGATGAAACGTACCTTATGATATTATTTCCTCGCAGTCTAGGAGGAGAGGTTATGGAATGGTTTTCATGATTATCCCCGACCATCAAATCTTTTCAAGAATTGGTCGATAGATTTGTCTCCAATTATAGTTTCAATTGTGACCTTAAAGTGACCATGACAAACCTTTTCAACACTAAACAAAAATAGGGTGAATCTTTTGTGTCATTTTTACAAAGATGGAGACATTTAACAAAATGATTACATTATTCCAATCCTGATCAAGAATTGGTTGACCTCTTTAGTAGAAATTTGAACAAAGAAATCGAAAGAGAACTTCACCTCAAATTCTTGGATTCCTTTGATGAAGCCATAGAAATGGGATTTCGAATTGAACAAACCCTCATTGATGATGGAACTATTAAACTTAATAATGACAAAGATCAAAAATTGAATTCAAACAACAAAACCCCTTTTTGGGTTAAAAACAAGAATGTATTCAATGACAGAGTTGTCGATGCAAAAACAACTAAAACATCATCGCCTATTTACAATCTCAAAGGTCCATCTTCAGATAAAGGAAAAGAAAAACAAAGAAGTTTTCCTAAAAAAAAATTTACACCATTGGGACAATCACTTGAATATGCATTAAAAGAACTTCTTGAAACCAATATTATAACATTACATGAAATAAAGGAATATAATCCACAAGTCAAATGCCCATGTTGGAATGAAGATCACTTTTGTGACTATCATAGACACAAAGGACATAAGACAAATAGCTGCAATAAACTTCAACATTTAATATAGGACCTTATTGATAACGGTAAGATAGCAGTTGACGGACACACTCCTTTTGGTAACTCTGATCACGAGGTGTTTAAAAACCCTTTCCCTAAGCATGACAAGGATAAAGGAAAGTCTCTTGAACCTGGTGATGGTGTAAACTATACTACTGCTAAGTATGATTATACCATACATAACATTAGTGAGGTCGATAATCATGTCAACACTTTCATCATAAAAGGAAAAGAACCTGATTGCAAGGTTACTACCTGCAAAGGCACTGTTTCCCTTAAAGGTCCTAATGAAAAACCTGCTACACCTATTTCACAATACAAACTCATAGAGCACTTAGGAAAAACACCCGCATAAATTTCTATACTCGATTTGCTACGCCTATCTCTTGAGCATAAAGCTATCCTAGATAAAGCACTTGCTACTGCAACAGTGCCTATAGACCTACATGTAGATCAATTCCAAGCTATGGTGGGACACATCACCTCTCCTCATACTCTCACTTCTACTGAAAATGATGATTCATCCCTTTGACAACCACATAACGCAGCTTTACACATTGATGTCCTCATCCATAATGTTAAGATCAAGCGAGTTTTGACAGACGGAGGAACAGGCCTTAATATTTGTACTCAAGAATTGATCACAAAATTAGGGTTCTCTAAAAATATAGTCGATCCAAGTAAAAATATTACCATAAAGGCATATGATGAAGAGGAATGCTCATCTAAAGGATCAATTACTCTACCAATTAGAATTGGCCCTGTGGTAAAGGATGTGGTTTGCCAAGTCCTTGATCTCCCACTAACCTATAATATCCTCCTTGGAAGACCTTGGATTCATGCAATGCAAGCAGTACCTTCTACATACCACCAGTGCATTAAATTCCCCCACAATGGTGTTGAAATCACAATACGAGGAGATCCAAACCCTTTCATGTATTGCCATAATCTAAGCCCTAAAACTGAACTCACAATCCCAAGCAATTGTGAAGCATTTCCTTCCCAAGCATATGTTGATCCTGAGTCCTTAAAAGCATCTTCCTCAAAATCCAATGCAACTGAGATCAAAATACAGGTAAAAGATCAAGGAGTAGGAGAATATACCTTGAATCGTGCCCTTTGCATTGGAAATCTACCTTTATCTCCCCACACCTATGGCAAACGACAAATGACTAAGACCACATCAGATGAAAATACTACAATGATTTTTTAATCAACTACTTTCAAAAAATGGGGAGCCCTTTATAATGAAACAAAAGATCTCCTACACTGGTTATACAAAGATGAAGATACAGAAAAAGAACATACTGAAATAAAGATACATGTTGAACAATATGGTAAAGGATTTGATATTATGAAATAAATGGGATATGATGGTAAAAGTACTCTTGGCTTACAGAAACAGGGTATCTTGGAACCAATACAATCTACTCGTACGCAAAAAGTCCCTGGTTTAGGATATGATGCATAGAAAGATAAGACCTTGAGTACTGCGTGTGCTTCAAGTAAGGAAGTAGAGTCCTCTAATGCTACACAGACAAATGAGGAAAGTGCCATCAATGACTTGATTAACATTTATGACTATGATAGTGTCCCTACCCCTGAACCTGATCATAATATTTGTACCCTTGAATCCATTCAAAATCTTGATTTGAATCATGATTCTTTACCCTTGGTTCACCCTGAACTCATTGATTTTGATCAAAAGGGACCACCACAATTGGATGTATTTGAAAATGATGAGGCAATCATAAATTTTCTAGGAGCACAAGAAGACACACACCTTGAGGATCATAAAGCAGGATTCATCATAGAACTCAACAGTGCGACTTATTTTAGGGGGAGTGTGAAGCCTTTTAGTCGCAAAATTATTGAAAATATAAATAAGTCTTCTAGTGAAAACTACTCTGTGGCACTATTAGACCCAAAAAAAGTAAAAATAAAGGGCGTATCCAAGGGTGAAAACCTCTCTAGGGCACCTGAGGATGGAAGGCTTGACACACTTCCCTTAGTAGTATATCATGAAAAATCATCTATGTTGGTGGAGAAGATAGTACCAACAAATTTGGGCACAAAAGAAAAACCAAAAATAATTCATTTAGCAAAGTCATTAACACCTGAAGAGAGAATAGAGCATATGCAGTTTTACAAGGAAAGAAAAGTTAACTTTGCATGGTCCTATGCAGATATTCCAGGACTTGATCCAGATCTAGTAATGCATCACTTGTCTTTGCCACTGGGGGCAAAACCTGTTAAACAAAAGTTGAGAAAAATGCACCCACACATTGCTCTATTTGTAAAAGTTGAATTACAAAAGTTTCTAGATGTGGGATTTATCAGACATGTTGACTATGTTGATTGGATTTAAAATTTAGTACCAGTTTCAAAGCCTAATGGGGGCATCCGAGTTTGCACAAATTTTAGAGATTTAAACAAAGCTTGTCCTAAGGATGACTTCCCACTTCCAAACATTGACATGATAGTGGATTTGATAGCAGGGCATGAAATGTTATCCCTCATGGACGGTTTCTTAGGCTACAATCAAATTAAAATTGCTCCTGAAGATCAAATTAAGACAGCATTCACTTGTCCTTGGGGAAACTTCTATTGGAATGTCATGCCCTTTGGGTTGAAGAACGCCGGAGCTACCTACCAACGTGCAATGACCACTATCTTCCATGACATGATGCATAACTATTTGGAAGACTATGTAGATGATTTGTTGGGAAAATCCTACACCAGAGTGGGACATCTAGAGATCATGGATAAAATTTTCACAAGATTAGAACAATACAAGGTCTGATTGAATCCAAAGAAATGTTCCTTTGGGGTAACCTCTAGAAAACTCCTTGGATACATTGTATCATCTAAAGGAATTGAAGTTGATCCTGCAAAAATAAAGGCTATACTTGAAATGCCTCTACCTAAGAATATCAAACAGTTGAGATCATTACAAGGAAAACTTCAGTCTATTCGTCATTTTATAGCACAACTGCAGATAAATGTCAACCCTTTCAGCATCTGTTACACAAGAATGTTTCGTTTAGATGGGACGACAAGTGTGAACAAGCTTTTCAGAAAATCAAAGAATATATGATGACACCACCAGTATTAGTACCTCCTATAGATGAAAAGCCTTTAATTCTATATATATCCACAACCACCATAGCACTGGGGGCACTTTTGGCACAACATGACTCTGAAGGAAAGGAATGTGCAATCTATTACATCAGTCGTACTCTAGTAGGATACGAGCTCAATTATAGTCCTATTGAAAGAGCATGCCTTGATGTAGTTTTTTCCTCACAAAAGCTGAGACATTACATGCTTACACACCAAACAAAGCTCATTGCAAAAATTGATCCTCTTAAGTACCTCTTGAACAAAGCAACACTCACAAGATGATTAGCTAAATGGGTGATGATTCTTAGTGAGTTTGATATTGAGTATATAGAAAGAAAAGCAATCAAAGGACAAGCTATCACAGATCAACTCGCCGATGCTCCTATGACAGATGATCATCCTCTTATTACAGATTTTCCTGATGAATCAATCTTCAACATGGAATCTACACATCTGTGGACTTTATATTTTGGTGGCTCCTTCACACAAGGTGGTTCTAGTGCTGGAATTCTCTTTGTCACTCCGCAAGGGGATTGTATACCTAAAGCTTATAAGATACAGTTTCCATGTACCAAAAATATTGCAAAATATGAGGCATTACTTTCTGGGCTCTGTATAGTTGTGCAATGGAATATCCTTGAGTTGCATGTTCTTGGTGACTCTCAGCTAGTGATCAGACAAGTTAATGATGACTATTAAACAAAAGATAAAAAATTGATGCCTTACAAAAGAATGGTGGATGACGTCAAGGCCTATTTCACATCAATCTCTTTTGAGCAGATTCCTCGAGATAACAATAGAGTTGCCGATGCAATGGCAACAATTGGTTCACTTGTAGAAATGCCAAGTAATGCCGCTTACTATGAGTTCTTGGTAGAGCCTCTTTTGGAACTTGCTTACAATATACCACAATCTAAAATGATTTGTCTCATTGTTGGTCCTAATTCCCAATGGTATGGGGATATTTATACCTATCTTCGAGACAACACCTTGCCATCAAACCTATCCAATAAATCTCGTAAAACCTTTATCTGTCAAGCTTCCCGCTATGTGATCTTAGTCGATACCCTTTACCGCTGAGGTCTCGATGGTACTTTACTTAGATGTCTTGAGCACGATGAGGTCAAAACTGCTTTACAAGAAGTACATGAAGGTATATGTGGGGCACATTCTAGCGGTCCTACCTTAGCCAAGAAACTCTTGCATATGGGTTATTATTGGCCTACAGTGGAAAAGGATGCCTATTAGTTTGTTAAAAAATGCAAGCAGTTTCAAAAACATGCAGACTTGATACATGCTCCTGCACAGGAATTGCAGTCTCTTGCTACACCATGTCCCTTCTATCAGTGGGGACTTGATCTCGTGGGCAAGATCCATCCACCTTCATCCAATGGTCATAAGTTCATTCTCGTTGCCACTGACTATTTCACGAAATGGATTGAAGTTGTTCCTCTTACTCATATCACTGGAAAACAAATAGCCACCTTCATACTAAACTACATCATTTGTCGTTATGGCATTCCTCTATCCATCATCACAGATAATGGTCGCCCGTTCAAAAATTAGGATGTCCGTGAACTCTATGAAAAATTACATAGACAACATCATTTTTCCACACCTTACTATCCTCAAGGTAACGGCCAGGCTGAGGCTTCTAAAAAAACCATTCTCAAAATTCTTAAAAAGATAGTCAATGAAGTTGGTCAAGATTGGCATATTGAATTGAATCCTGCACTGTGGGCTTATCGCACAAGTGTCTGCACTCCCACAGGTGCTACCCCATATGCCCTTGTTTATGGATTTGAAGCCATCTTTCCCATCGAGGTTGAGTTGCCCTCTTTGCGCAATCAAATTAGTGATGAATAATACCGAGTTTCCCGTTTACAAGAGTTGGAACTGTTGGATGAATGAAGACAAACTGCTTTCAATCATCTTAGAGCATACCAACAACGGATGTGTCAAAGTTATAATCAGAAAGTGAAACCACATACATTTGAGGTTGGGGATCTTGTTCTTCGTGAAAATCCTCGCACTCAACAAGACAAAGAAAAGAAGGGAAAAGTCCTTAAAAAAACAAAAAAAGGGGAAAAAGTCCTGAAAAAATACAAAAAAAGGAAAAAAGTCCTTTAAAAAACCATAAAATGACTGAAATAATCCAAAAAAATCATAAAATGTCCTAAAGAAATCCAAAAAAATCAAATATTCCAAAAATCCCAAAAAAATAAAAAATTCCAAAAAAAATGGTGACACTTTCAAATCACCACATGGCTTTGAACTTCAACAAAATCAAAACATGCAAGTGTTGACAATCAAGCAAACATTATAACATATATATCAACCCATCTTACAAATCCAACCGAACGCATAAACTGTAACAAGAATCAATTCTACATCGAGGCAGAACCCTTGTTTGTTTGTTGATCTTTGCTTATTTTATGATTTTATCTTTGGTGACATGTCTTTTAGCTTCTTCAAGATGTCTTTGACTAGAGAGGCAAGGATGGGGAATGTTCATTTGTTTGTTGTTTGTGGATTGCTTCTTATTCACAGGATGACTCGTCTTAGGACATGGTTGTCTAAAACCATCGAGGACCTATGAATCTAATGTGGATGAGAGCATTCCTTGTCTAATAGTGTCTTCCATGCAATAAGTATTCAGGTCATCTAAGGTTCTTATACCTAGATTCTTATACTTCATTACTAAATAAAAATGCAAACAGTATTCAGGTCATCTAGATGTTCATGTTATCTAGACGCTTATACTATTTTGCAACATAATAAGCTCAATGATGATAAAAGCACTTAAAAGGCACAAGAGGCTTCATCACCTTCATTCTCTTCCATCTTGCATTTCATTTTCTTCATCTTTCTTATCGCAGAGAAATCAATCAATTGCTTAACTCACTAATATATGTCTCTTGAATCAAATCTCAAATCAATCAACCTACTTCTCGAAATTTCATGTCCCCTTAACCCATCAATCAATCCATCATAGCAGGACCTTGTCTTGCGTAAGCATAATTCTCAATCAGCCTAATTAGCTCAATCAGCTTCATCAGCTCATCAACCTGGCTATACTGATCATTTCCATCAATTGTTCAGTTACGCCCATCAACGGTGCATTTTCATCAAAATGTACATCAGTGCTTTATCACTTGAGCAATATCAGGTATCTAATCACTTTCTAGACATCTATCGAGAGATTAATCTTCTTACAATTTGTTCCATCAATCTCTCGAGGGGGCATATCATTCTTATCATAATCCTTACCAAGATATCTTTGGGGCATGTATCAGTTGATCAATCTTTTTCTTTGAAACAACGCAACAAGCTGCATTGTCTCAAACAGGGGAAAAATGTAGACACTCAAATTTGTCTTCATAATCGTAACGATATTTGTCTATTGATTAAATAGATATTATTATTTACTTAATCAATTCATTCAATACTTTCTTCTATTCATGCATTTCATCAAATCATTGAACCATCTCATGCTTGTTCAATATCTGTTGCATTAATGTTCATGTCCATTTGCATTATCATTCATACCCGTTTGCATAATAAATCATAATCATTCATAATACATTTGCATAATAAGTCATAAACATCATTTCCATATTAAATAAATTATCATTATCATCCATAATTGTTTCATATTCATCTCCATTAATAAATTAATTATCATAGTCATTGATTATTATTTCATAATAAATTAATTATCATAACTTGCATATTAATCATATCATTTGCATAAATCGTTCATGAAATATTGCATTTTTAAATCATTTATTCATATTTAATCATTTAGGTACATTTTAATCTAATATCCCTTTATCACTTTCATTATCATCCATAAAATTTAACCCAACAATGTGGGATAATGGCATTTCCTTCTCTCTCATCTTTTATCCCACATTTCATCTTCAACCCCTCTCCATCTTCAAGGAACTCCTATTTAAAATGGGATTTCCCTCTCATTTTGGCTCTCACAAATTTTGCTCACAAATTTACATACTCATATCATCTTTGCATCTTGATGGTATTTCTCATTCACCATAGCCTCTTTATTGCATTTTGTGCTCATAAAATCTAAGAGCAAATGCATAAACAAAGATCTTGGTGATAGGGAGACAATGGAGATTGATTTCTTTTAAAAGCGTTATTTTGTTTCTATAGTTTAGATTTGCACTTCTAGTTTTGCTTTTAATTAGAATAGCTCTATTGATGTGGGCTGAAATGGTGGTTCCTACTCCATAGAACCATGCATTTTTATGGCTCTATAGTTTCTTCATCATCAGCATCTCTCCAACCTCAGCCCTTGCAATCAATTTGTTTGAACTTGAACTACTTTTAGCTTCATCTTCTTGAACTATTTGGGCTCTTCTATCTGGTTTTCTTTCTCCTCCACTTGTTGATGAACCAGCCTTCTCAGGGCACTTCCAAGTAGGATATTCATATTCTTGAAAATGATAACATCTACTTGTTCATCTCTTTTGTTTGGTTCTTCTTGATTTTCAGTTGCTTGTCTTGGAGTAGAGAAAGTTCCTCTTCCTCTCATGGGCTGCCTCTTCCTCTTACTATTTTTTCTTGTCTTGTCTTTACCTTCTCTTCAGCCTTCAATGTTATTTTATAACATTCCTCTACATTTCTAGGACTAGTCAAAGCCAACTCATCCTGTATATTCATTCTCAAGCCACCCAAGTACTTAGCTATTTTCTCGTCTTCATTTTCATTGTGGTTAGACCTCATACTCAATCTATAAAATTCTTCAGTGTATGTCTTTACATCCATTTCCTTTTGTCTCAAATTTTGCAACTTCTTAAACATTTGAATTGAATAATCTGAAGGGGGAAACTTCCTTTTAGTTTAGCTACCATCTTGTCCCAATCCGCAATCTTAGAGTTGCCTTGCTTTGTTCTTTCTGACTGCAGATAATCCCACCATACAAGTGCATGGCCTTGAAGCTTTGTTCTGGCAATCTTTACTCTCTATTCTTCTGGAATCTCTTCACATTCAAAATATTTATCCAAAGAAACTATCCAATCTAACAATTCCTCTTCATTCAAATTTCCACCAAACTTTTGCACATCAATTTTTACCTTATACTTGTCACTTTTTATTGCCTTTATCAACTTGGCCATTCTCTGATCTTCTGGATCAAGTTCTTCCTCAACATCTTCAAACTCTTCATCATCTTCTTCCTCTGATTCACTACTCTCAACTACTTCTCTTCTCTTATTGGTCTCTAAGGATTCCAATCTCTCCTTCAGTTCTTTGATCTCTTTAATGTATTGATTCTTCAAATCATTCATCTTTTTTATTGTATTCTTTCCTTTTGGAGGCATCTTCTCATTCTTGCCTCTTCACCTTCCAAGCTTTCTTTCACAATTTGCAACCTTCTTCTATAGGAGTCTAGTACCTTCGCTTTAATACCACTTTGATGTAGTAGGGGGAGGCCTGCAACACACCAAAAACAATTCCAAACTAGAATAACAATTGTCCAAACACAATCTAATCAAGACCCTTCATATAATCAAATCTACACTTTCCCTTATAGCACTAGGAAACCACTAAAACAGGTATCTTTCCATAATCACACCTTTTCAAACCACAACTTAATTCAAATCAGGGACCCATTACAGAGCCTAATAACATATGAAACATTTAGCAATGGTTATTTTGTAACAAATTTCTCACATCAGGCTTTTCATGCCTTTTAGGGCCCAAATTAGCCCTCTTTTCCAAAGAGACCACTTTAAAAACTTGTCCAAAACTCTTGAAACCTTGGGGAAGCACCTAATACCTGTCAAAACCTTAGATTCCACCATTATATCTCATAGACACAATAATTTACTAACCAAACCATAAAACCCTCTCTTTAAGCCTAGAAACCCTAAGGCTTAATAAAAATGACATTTCCCAACTAACCCAAAACCTACCAATTGCTCAAATAGGACTAAAATACCCTGATCATGCTTAATCCAACAAAAAATTATGTTGCCCAATTCAAATTCTCAATTTGACACACTAAAACCTCTAATTTCACTTAGAAACCTTCAAGTTTCAAACCTAGGGCTTCACACCCATCTCTTTTCCAGACCTCCCCTGCACAAATCAACCATTCTAAAAACTTCCCCTAATGGATTATACCCATTCCACCAAGAAACAGTCCAAATAGAAAGGTGGAATGGTTTCAATACATGTTTAAAACTTCAAAACCTCAAATACCCTATTTTCTAGCCGCTCTAAGAAAAATAGAGATTAAATGCTCAAAACTTAATGTGGTGCCTTCAAAATGGATTCAAAAGAATGAAGAAAAAATCTACACTACAATCCAACACAAATTTGAATGAATATAATTTTGTACGGATCGTACAAACTGCTATTACAACAGGAAACACATAAAATGGAGAAAAATCAGACTTTTATTCAATCTTCAAACTTCAAAATGGTTTCAACAACCTCTCATTCGAGTTCAACAAGGTATTTAAACTATTTCCCACAAAATACAATTTTTTTCAACTTCCCAAACTAACATTTGAATCAGATGACCATTGGTCTTCCTCTTTAGTGCACTTTTACAACCTTTCATTATGTCAATTTGGCAACTTAGCACTTTTTGCACATTTTGAAAACTCTACCACCTAGACACCTAAGTATTATCACAAATGACCTATTAAATCCTCAAATGGTCTTAATGACCTTATTCTAATACAAAAACTCCTAATTTCTAAAGTCTAGATCTCAAAACCTTAAATGGACAAAACTTCTTTAATGGTGCTCCTGCACCACTCTACCCGCAGGGGTCCATTTGAAAACTAAGTCCTCCTTTAGCATAAGGGTTATAAGCTTGACTAGCCCAACAAAGTCAAAGATAAATCTGTTGATGAAATTGATTTTTCCCAAGAAAGATTGAACTCCTTTCTTATTCACTAGTAGGGGAAATTTCTTTATGGCTTTCACTCGTGCAGGGTCTAAGGAAATTCCTTCTTTAGAGACTACATGCCCAAGCAATTTTCCCTGGGAACTCCAAAAACACATTTCTTGGGGTTCAAAGACACCCCAAACTCTTGGAACTAAATTGTAAAACCTTTTCCAAATGGTCAAAATGATCCTCCTTAGACTTGGAGAATATTGTCAGGTCATCCAAATATATAAGGATGATCAAATCCTTGAAAGCACTATTTAGCGCCCACTGAAAAGTGGCCCCTACATTTGACAGGCTCGAAAGGAATCTTGGTGTATGAAAATGTTCCCCACTTAGTGGTAAATTTATTTTTATGTTAATCCTCTTCTTTGACCCTTACTTGATTGTACTAAAAAAACCATCCAGTAAGGAAAGCATTTATGATCCTACCATGGTTTGAAGAATCTGCTCCATGAAAGGAAGAGGATAGTGATCTTTTAGAGATGCTTTGTTTAGATCTGTAAAATCCACACAAAGCTGAATGTCTCCATTCTTCTTTCTGATAGGGACCAAATTGGATACCCAAGTAGAATACTTAATAGGATATATGATCTTGGAATCTATAAGCTTTCTTAATTATTGGGCCATGAGAGACTTTACTTTGGGTTAATAGGCTTCTATTTTTGACGGGTTGGTTTAACTCCTTCAATGAGATCTATAGTGTTTTGGATCACACTGGGGTTATAACCCCTCAATTCATTGTAATTCCACACCATGACCTTTTCATACTCTTTTCAGAAACATATTAACCTTTCTTTATCCCTTTGAGGAACTTATTTTCCAATTTTCAACTTTCTGCCACCTCCAACATCTAGATTAGAGTAATCACCTTTATATGTGATGAACTTTCTTTTGTCATTTATGGCATTTTCAAAATAATAAACATTCTCTAGAGTGATTAGACCCTTCAGAAGCTTGTTGGTCTAAGTTGAATGATCTATTCTTCATAAGCCTCTTAAATTTTAGGCTATAATTGTTCCACGAATTAATGAGAATGTTGAATAAAAATGGAAATTTAAGCATCACTCTCAAAGACTTTCCAATTTTGATCATTATTAGGAATAGCAAGTCTCACAATTACCTACACTACATGCTCATTTGACAACACATCTGTCATTGGATCGAATTGAAAACTACTCGTGGCGATTTTGTCCACTACAACATTTTGAGACCTCATAATCACTTGGATATTGAAGGCTTAAAATCCTTCAATTATGTCCCACATCCTATGGTGGCAGGATCACATCCGCACATTTTTCATAGCTGATGTCCCTCTAATCTACTTGATCACTAACTCTGAGTCTTCAAAGACCCTTGGCTTCTTGATTCCCATCCACTTTGCAAGACTCAAACCATGGACTAGGGCTTCATACTCGGCTTCATTATTTGTGTATGAAAATTAGAACTAGAAGGTGTTGATGGGTGTTTCACACACTTTCTCAACACAAGCAGTACATGAATGCACTACCTCTCTTGAAAGGAGACTTCCAACAACAAATTGCTAAAAATCACCCCAAGGTCTCTCGGGTGTCAGGTCATGACTTGCATGGAATTGCTCACTTGATATTTGATGTGATTTTTTCGGTAATCATAGGGAAGACTTACGTAGTTGGACGCAAAGTGGATTTTAGAGTCTGAAGTTTCTGAGATGGAAGTTAAGGTGCACTTTGTTGTAGGTTCAAACAGCAATCTAACACTCCAGTGTTTTCTTTGAGTTTTGACTCTACAATGTGCAATGAACCTTAGCTGAGGTTACTTCTTAAAAAAAAGAAAAAAAAAAGAGTAGGGGGAAGAAGAGTTTCCTGGATCTACAACTAACTATGAATAGTAATAATGGAGTTCCTGCCATGGACAGCTTCCTTCAAACAAAGTTCCACTTAACTAAAACTAATCACAGTCTCATGAAATTTGTGCTATCTTCTATGGTCTGCAGATATTTCACCATTCATCCACCACATACATGCATGAATAAAGGTAAAAATTTAGAGCAGCTTCAGGTTTCAGCCCAGACTAACTTTACAAGACCATTTACCAGCAGCAAATAACAAAAGTATGGACTAGAAGGCATCTACACAACAAAAAATTTCATAATCACATAATTGCATTACTAAATCTATCTAAGCAATCTAAAACCAATTAAAACAACAATGTAAATTTAACCAGAGCATCTAACTATGGGAGATTGAATCATGAAACATGTATAGAAACTTAGAAAATGCACCAAGTCAATGTATTTTCATTAGAAATTTTTGCAGCATGTCATTACAACAACTCAACTCTCTCTTGAAAATGAGAGGAGACCCCCTATTTATAGTGTCCAAAAAGTAGAACGAATTGCCAAGATTTAATCTCATTATGTGGCCAAGATTCACTACAATTTAGGGTTCTACCTACCCCACAATAGATTACAATTTAAAATACAACTTTGTCTTTATCCCTATTTTGTCCTCTAGTGACAGCACTGTAGCAGTTTTGTCTTTTCCTGATTTCTCTTTTGTTGTAGCTACTCTGTCAGGAATTCTTCATTAATAATAGGGTTGCCTTCTTTCTTCTTTAAAGCTGCATATTCCATGAACTTTAGAATTATCAGTTGGAGCTTGTCAACCTCCAAAATCTCATATCGTAGCAACTGATAACTCGACTCCTTGGAGTTGTCTGCAATCCTTTCCCAGTCTTCGTCATACTTTCCAGTGTGGTCCCTGAATAGTTCTCACTGGGTGAAGGTGCGGGTGAAAAAACTAATGAAATTTGTGGTTATCTCCAATGACATCCTGTCCTCCATCCTTTTCTGAAAGTGGGGCTTTATTTTATCTAGGTCCATTTGTATGATAGGAATCTCATAGCCTATCATTAGCTTTAGGTATCGGGCATAATATGCTCTGATTTCCTTGACCCATTCAATAGTTGGATCCACTTTGTTGATCACCTGCTCCAATCTTTCTCTTCGGTTCTCAAAGTCTCGTTTCCATACATCCATGAGCCAATGATCGTCCTTTTTTAATACAAGACCTTTTTCCCATGTTATGCTTGGAATTTTGAGAATAGCCTCGATCTTTGGGTAGGTGGACTCATATCTTGCAAGGAAATCAATGCAAAGTTTTATGGTACCCTCAGGAGACTATTGTAGGTCTAAGAACTTTTTTGTTGTCCGAACAGCTTGGTCAATGCCCATGGTTCCAACGTATAGAACTTGTCAGAAAAATATATTTGTAGTCTTGTCCAAACTCTTCCTCTTTTCCAGCTTATCAATTTGCTCCCTGGATAGCAGTTGCAGTGGAGTCGCGAACGTGGTAGGCACTTCTTCCACCAAGGACCATTGTTGAATGTACGTTGTCAGGTTAGCTACTTGCACCTTTAGCTCTTCTTTTAAAAAAATTTATTGTTGTATCAGGTGTACCACTGTGGCAACAGATTCCTGGAGGTGTTCTACCTTTTTTTCCTCTTGTAGTCATTCCCAAGTCAATAGTGGAAATATTATAACTTAATCCCTCTGCTCCCACTACTAGTGTTGCAACCTCAATAGTCCTAGATCCAAAAACATCCATTGTTACTTTCAACATGACCTTGGGCTTCTTATCCTTCTTGGTGGTGATCTACGCTCGGGCTAGGATAGCCTCTAGTCTCGTTCTCGGATTGCTCGGGGCGGGAGCCCTCTCCTTAAGTTGCTTCTCCAACCATTTGAGCATCTGAGCCTTTTCCCTAGGTGACTCACGATCACCTTCTTCTTCATCTTTTCTAATTTATATCTCATTTTCCTTAGGAGCCTCTTCCTCTGCCTTCGCATCTTCTTCATCTTCATCATAATCCCAGATGAACATTATGCATTTGATTAGGGATTTGGTGGGTAGGCGCTCTTTGGGACTTTCTTCCCTCTCAGTCTCCTCTTCTCCTTTCTTACCTGGCTCATTCTCATGCCCGTGCTCCTTGGGCAGCTCAGTTTCAAGGCTTTTGTCATCTTGACCTTCACCTTCAGGTCTGTCCTCTTTTACTTTCTCCTCCTCCCTACGAGGAGGTGACACATCTTATGGTTGTTCCCTTGTAGGAGGTTTCACATTTTCTTTTGTCTTGTCACCCTCCTACCCTTCCTCTTGAGGAGGTGACCTTTCAACTTCTTCCCCGACATCCCATAGTTTCTTGGCTAGCTCTTCCTCGAAATCACCATCAAATGTTTGTATAATTTCAGTACCATGATCTCTTTCATCACTGCTTTTGAAAGATCTTGTTTCTTCTTCATAAACCACCCTGTCAATTTGTCAGTGCTCATATTCTAGGTGCTCATGGTACTCATCTGTTTCCTCCTCCAATGCTCTTGAAGTTTCCCTTTCCTATCGTTCCAACTCTTCAGCTATTTGCATTGTAGATTCCATTGTCGGTGGTCTCGTTGGAGGCTTCGAGGGTGGAGCACTGGCGAGGACCTGTGCTAAGGTAGCTTGGATTGTGGGATCCAAAAAAAAAATGGGAAATCTCAGAGGGGATTTTCTGCATGTGTTGCGAAAATGCCTCTGGCAGCGTGAGCACTAGCATTGGTATTGTTGATGCAGCCAGTGGAAGCGATGTAGTGGAGACATGGAGGTGGAGGAAAGTGGGGAAGATGTGGTAGAGGAGGATTCGATCGACACCACCTGCCCAATAGGCAGAGAAGAGGTGAGGTGAACTGAGATGTCCACTGCAGGTGGAGATGTGGCAATCATGGCTTGGGAAATGGATGGAAGGGTGGCAAAATTAGGGGCAATAGGTGGAGATTTTGGCTTATCTATATCCCTTTCTTCACCCTTACAAAGGGGGTCCTCTTGAATTGTAGGCAGTCCCGTGACACTTCCCCTCCTTTTATGTTTCTTTGAGGGTGAACCCTCTGAATCCTTATATACTTTTGGATCTAGTTGTTGCTCTTTTATTTCTTTCCTTTTCCTTGATCTTGTGAGCGGAGGAGACTTGGATGTTTCTCTTGTTGTGGTTGTAGCAGCAACATCATCTATGGCACAGTTAGGTTCACTCTTGAGCCCTTCATATGTTAGGACAACCCCTTGTTGCTTTAATTGGGCTACTTGTTTATTGACCCATTCCTTGGTTCGAGCCTCGATGAGATTGGTTAGAATTTCGAGGTCATCGACCTCTTGCTCATCCCAATCTATCGTCGGTATTGGAAAGTTGGGGACTGCACTGTACCTGGGGTCCATCACAGTACTTTCATCTTTTTCAACATGGTCAGGTATGGGGAAAAAATTCACCCTTCTTACAAAGTACGCAGTCATTTGTATATAATGCCTTGCACGCACCTCCTTATCATCTTGACAATTTGCCCATAAATCTTCTAGATGATACAAATGGGAGTACCTTGGTCCAAGTGCCTTCCTTACGTGCCCATACGGGTCCATTCGCGGGCGAGCAGTGTGTAGGAAAAAATGATATTTTGCTAGTTCCTTCTCAAAATTCCCAGCACACTGGGAGGTTTGCAATTTTTACATACCCTGGCCGAAAGTTAAGGGATAAGGGATCCTTGCCAAATTCCTGCCGATGAGTATCAAATGTACATGTTGCAGTTGTCGAGAGAGCTCTAACAGTATAATCCAGTCGTTGGGGTACCAAGGCAGCTTATTCAGCCTCTCTAGGTAACCTTGGGCGCGAATGTAGGTGAACTTGGGGTATTGAATGAACAAGAAGGCGTACTGTTTCAAGAGTGTCTGAGCACTGTGAGAGACCCTCCTTTCAAAATCTCCCCAAAGTAATCTTATAATGTGACCCACAAAGGCGTCATTCACTCTACAATAATCATTCTTAAAGTTTCTGAAGTGGAGCTGGGGGTATCTCTCATAGACATTTAATGCTCTACTCGGCTCCTCATCAGGTGCCTTGAACAACCCAGCGTACTATTTTTGTTCGGCCAATGAGTAAACAAGATAGGAAGTCATGTACAATCTGGAGGTATTCTTTACATTCATGAACTGCTCGTGGAAGCAGTCGCTTATTATGCCTCCCCAGTAGAATGAGGCCTTTGTGGTAACATCCTCGTGCCCGCGAAGAACCTATGCTATGAAGTAGACCATCCACTCTTGAAAGTATGTTGCAATGGGAAGGCCCATTACTCAGCATGGTGACCAGGTCATGGTAGTCCTCATGAAATTCGTTGTGGAAGAGCTCTTAGGGAACCTTCGTGACACTTCCCCTCTTCTCCTTGAGCCAGTACTGGTTTATAAGTTTCTTACAACCACCAGAGTCCTCGTCCCACATTGCTTTACATTCGACAATGGTTGGCAACTCCATTCTTTTGAAGGTAGGGATGTGGAAAGTTTTTATTATTGCTTCACCCAACATATCAATAAGGATGTTTCCATCTCTATCAACTATTGTCCATGTTTTTGGCTCATATGCCTATCTACAAGCCATGACTAATTCAAGAGCAACAAGGGATAGCGGAAAGCCCGCAGCCTTAGCAATTCCACTGCCTCTGATGAGTCTTACATTGTCGTCTTAGGGTGGATCTTGACCCTTTGTTTGAATTCATCAATATTGACGTGGCCGATATTGGTATCTATAATTTCCTTCCAGTCTGTAATGATTTTTGAGTGCAAAGGCTCTCCCTGGAACTAGTACTTCATCTGGTCTTTGTCCTCTTTCCCACGAGGAACCTTACCTGATTTCTGCCCTTTACCCTTTTCTGCAGTTGCCCCCGAGGGTCTTGCACCCTATTCCATATATCCTGCAGACAAAGGTAAGATGAGAATAACCAATCACGAAAATATGGATGTTAGTCAAAATCTCGTGGACGACGTCTAATTAGACGATATATCATTCATAAAATCAAACTTTTACTTTAAGATATCATTAGAAATTTATTGAAGGGATTCTGGACAACCCGGGCCTAGGGGGTTAGACTTCCTTGGCAGGAATGTTGTCCAAAGGGCGAACAAGATAGGGCAATCCGGGTGGTTTCTCCCGGCCTTATATTTTGATGGTTTGAAGGGCTCATGTAGTATACGGCCAAATTTAGGCACGTGGGTCGAGGTTGTTTTCTGAATTCAAGGTCATTTGGACCCTGATTAGAGCATCCAGAGGTGTAAGGCAGGAAAGCTGCTAGGGCTCCGCCATTTGGAATAGCCAAAGGGAAACAAAATTCTCAGGACCCGGGAGGCTGAAGGGTGGTTAGCGTAATTCATAAACTTTCAAGTGCTTGGGCATTCAGGGTGGGAAGTCATTAGGGTTTTGTTGTTTGGAATGGCAGACGTTGAATGGAAGTCCTATGGGGGCAGCCCGGTGGACAGGACCCGGCATCAAGTTTGGTTGTTAGATTTCTTTATTAAGTCTTGGGCGATTAGGGCAGCGGGTCCCGGAGGACAGAAGGACAAGATCAATTTTCCCTTTTAGGATGGCTGAGACGTGGCAGAATTTCGTGGGTAGAAGTTCGATGGCACAGACTCGGGAAAGGCAAAAGTACTTGAATTTATCATTTATCAATCACTACGCCCAATAGAGTCTTGGGACCTAGGAGATGGGAGGATGTTGCCTAATGGCCATTTGGAAATGATGAAACTAATAAGGAAGTCTGTGGATGAAACTCCATGAACCGGGGCTCGGGGATATGACAGAACAATTCATTTTGTTGGTTTAACCCAAACAACAATAGGCAAGGCGAGCTCTGGGGCTCGGGTGGCCGTGACAACGTTTAAAAAGGGAGAAATTGATGCAGCTTCCTAGGGACGGAATCCCGCAGGAGCGAGCCTGGGAAGCACAGATGGAGGCCGAGTTACAAGTTAGTTTAAGTCTGATGGCGATCCACCAAAGGAGGTTCGAGGTCGCGGACCAGAGAGGGCATCCCATCATTTGGTCATTTGATATTTATTTTCTAAGTTTTCGGTGGTGAGGAGAAGGGCCAGGTCCAAAAGGCATGAATGCCCTATGCGAAGAACAATGTCAACAAGATAAAGTTTGAATTTGTCTTAGAGGATGCCTTGGAGGTTTTCTTGTAATTCCATCACATGGGTATTTTAGGTGGTCTTATTTTACCAAATTGAAGTACTTTTAGCCCATGTTCATTTATCATTTAAGCATAAAATCACAAAATACCCCACGAAAAGGTGGACGGCGAACTTACCTCAAAAGCTCAGTGAGGGAAGTTGTGAAATTCGTGAAGGATCAGCAAACAAGGGCAACGAGCGTGAAGGCGGCGAGTAACGAAGGCACTGGACTCTCCTGAACTTGCTCTAACTTCTTCTAGCTAACCTAACATATGGAAATGATAGGTTGAACCAGATATTTATACCCCTAATCATCATTTAATGTGACCATTAATGCCCGTACAAAGGACGAGATGGTTGGTGAGTTTAAATTCATGGACGGCGGCATGAAGGTCGGGACCCGGGCGCCGGGAGGACGCAACTAGATGACCATTTGAAAGTTACAATTTGGAAACCAATGGAAAAGGGGAGTCCAAGGTCTGAAGGATGAGACACCGACATAGGTTGGTCATTGGAAATAGTGAAGTCAATGCGGAGTTTCGGGCAAAGAAATCTGGACGATCAGGCTCGGAAAGGGCAAAGGTAGTCCATTTTCAACACAAGTCACAAAGGCAAAAATATGGAAGTCGGGTCCTGGGGCGCTGGAAGGTGAAGGCCTTCATCTGTTCAGGACAGCGAGCACCCAATGGAAACTCGGTAGGTCGGGCCCGCCAGGCCCCGAGGTCGTTGGTAGAAGCAAACTACCAAGGAAACTCCGCAAGGAACTAGGACTTAGCAAAATTGGAAGGGATGAAACACGGTCAACTTAAGATGAGACTTTGGAAGCATGTTGACCATTTAGGACACCAAAACAGGGGCATGCAAAATGAGGCGGTGATAAAAATGACTCGACAAGGTGAAAGAAAAAGAGGGTCTCTATTCCAAATAGGGTGTGTGTGTGCTGAGGGCACAACAAATGGCGACTCGCTAGGAAACACTCCCAAGAGTTATGAGGGTAAGCGTTCATTCTGAACCCAGAATCTCTGGTTTCGCAGACCAGGGGTTGATAACCTAACATGAACTAGGAGAACAGGGTCTTTAGTTGGTTCAATCCACAAAACATCTCAGAAGTGTGTGTAGTGAATTCATTCTTTTCCATACAAACTGTGACAAGCGGTTGCTAATCCAACCAAGCAAGCTACATAAACCATCCAACACCAAAAGTAACCTAGACATTGCCTCGCTGCCAGTCAGGTGTCCATAGCCCCGGTGAAGTTGTTGTTGTGACCCTGTAGATATTGTTCTACTGCTAGCCGGGCATCCATAGCCCTGATAGAGTTATCCGCACACCCATACGATCGCTTGATTCCAGAATTTTCTTTCTCTTTTTTTTTTTTTGATATTTCTTTCAATGTTTCCTTTTCTTACTTATCTTTTTCTCAACTATGTAAGCACTGAAGACTATGATGGGTTTGGAAACCACAGTGGCCACTACAATGGACTTAAGATTTTTCACTTACTAGGATATCATAGTAGTCATTGTACAATTATTTGGAAATAATTAACACGCATTTTGTGCAAGATCTGAGATGTGCATAAAAGGATCCAACCAAGGGTCGAGTTCTAAGACAAAGTTCAAATGAGGAAGCCATTACTAGGTAGCCTTTAGAGACCAATAATCAAATGAGTGTTTAGCCAAAGAAAACTAAGGACAGACAACAAAGTGAACCGTTCATTGAGCAAGCACGACCACCGCAATAGAATAGAGGACAACCTCCTTGAAACAAAACAATTGGGAGACAAGCAAAATAGAGTGGCGTGAAAAAACAAAATGCAAGCAAACCAAATGGAAACCTACTCTAACCTATGTACAAACATTTACAAAGAAGAGCTTGACAGAGCTCAAGCTTGGAAGTAATGCTTCAGGTGTTGCCCGTTGATGGGCAACGGGACGTCTTCACCAATTAAGGTCTTTAAGAGGAAAGCATTGTCTCCCAAAATTTCAGCTATCTGAAAGGGGTCAAGCCAAAGCTTGTCGAATTTGTTGTGTCCCCCTTTCTTTTCATGGACCTTGTCCTAGTACAAGACTAAATCTGCAATTCTAAAGGCCTTGATTTTGGCTCGGCGATCGAACCATCTCTTAACCATGCCCTGATGTTTGGAAAAAATTTCTATTGCGCAGTCTCGTACTTCTTCTAAATGCAAGAGCTCAGCTTTTTGAGCTTCTCTATGATCCCCCCTTCGTAAAAATCATTGATAAACCGAAGAGTGTGGATTTTCAAGTGAATCGAGAAGATAGGTTCTAAGTTGTAAACTAGGTGGAATGGGGAATTACCAAGGGTAGCCTTATGGTGAGTGTGATCCACCCAAAGGGTGAAGCAGAGCTAGGTATGCCATTCCTTCAGATTCTTATCTAGCAATTTCTTGATCACCGTGATCAGGTTCTTGTTTGTGGATTCAACAAGGCCATTGCCTTGAGGGTAGTAATTGGATGAAAATTTAAGGGCTATCCCATAGTTGAAGGCCCGACTAGCAAATTTTTATGAAGCAAATGTAGGTCCATTATCACATACTAATGCATAAGGACAACCGAAGTGATTTAAAATGAAATTTTCTAAAAAAATTGAACTACCTCAGTTGTGCATTGCCTACATACCATTTCTTATGTCCATCTAGTGTAGTAATCAGTAGCGGTAAGAATGTACCTATGTCCTACAGATGATAGAGGTCTTACCGAACCAATGAAATCGAGACCCCACTACGCAAACGGCCTCACCTCCAGAATAGGTTGCAGTGGTACAGCAACATTCTTCTCCTTGGTAGCGGCAGTATGGCAAGTGTGGCAAGAGCGGACATGGCCATGAGCATCCTTGAAGACTGATGACCAATAATACCCGGCTCTTAGTATTTGATGTGCAGTGGAAGATCCAAATCCATGACCAGTCCCAAACCTATCATCGAACTCCTTCACGACTCGATCTGCTTCTTCCTTGCCAAGGCACCTCAGGTAGATACCTTCATGATTCTTCTTGTATAAGATGGATCCTTGCAGCATGAAACTGCTACTTTTTAGCCTGAGAGCACGTTTTTGAACTCCATGTAGGTGAGGCGGGCACTTGTGATTCAGCAAATAATAAATGACATCCTCGTACCATTCTCCTGGAGAAACACCTCCCAACTGGTATTGTTGCATGGTGAGTTCTGGCCCTACTTCTGCTGATGCTTCAGCAATTGTTCGGGTAAGTGCTTATCCTCTCATCAACCTCATCGGTTGGATTTCCATATCATACTCCTAGAGCAATGTGACCCATTTGGCTCTTCGTTTGCCTAATTCATTTTGCATCAGCAACGTCTTCACGACTGGATCGGGGATAATGGCGAATACTTTATTATGTAGGATGTAATGTCTAAATTTCTTCACTCCCCTAACGAGGGAATATGCTTGTTTTTCTATGTTGTGGTAGCGTAACTCAACATCTTTCAAAGGAGCACTCATGAAGGCGATCAAATGCTTGTTTACCTCTTCATCTTTTTGAGTCAAAATGTTGGCACAGGAATGTTCTGAAGCAAACGAATTGATGTAGAATGGCTTTAGATAATCCAGGCTGACCAATAAGGGTGCTTCAGCAATTGCTTGCTTAATTTCTTCAAAAGTATGCTTTCCTTTGGGGGCCCACTCAATCTTGGCATCTTGCTTCAGCATGGCGTTGAGCGGCTTAACAATTTCAGCAAAGCCTGTGATGAATTTTCTCATGAAGTTGATCTTCCCAAAGAAAGATTTTAGCTCCTTTTTACTACCTAATGGCAGAATTTTTAGCAAAGATTGGATACGTTCAGGATCTATGGAGATTCCTTGCTCAAAAATGATATGCCTGAGCAATCTCCCTTCAGTCACTCCAAAGATGCACTTCTTTGAATTAAGGGAGACTCCAAACTCTCTGCACCTTTGAAACACCTTGCATAAATCGGAGACATGATCACTTCGTTTCTTAGAGAGCATAGTTAAATCATCCATATAGATGATTATCCACTTCCCAATTAGATCCTTGAAGGAAATATCCATGGCATGTTGGAAAGTGGCACCAACATTGATGAGCCCAAAGGGCATTCTTCTGTAGGCAAAGGTTCCCCACTTGGTGGTGAACGCGGTCTTATGGCGATCCTTGTACTGCACCATAACTTGGTTATATCTGGAGTACCCGTTGAGGAAGGACATCATTTGGGAGCCATTGACAATCTGTAGTACCTCATCCAACAAAGGCACCGAGTAGTTGTCCTTCTCTGAAGCTTCATTCAAATTGTGGAATTCTACACACAATTTGATTTCTCTATTCTTTTTTCTGACCGGGACCAAGTTGGCCACCCAAGTAGAATGCCTGACTGGGAAGATAATTCTGTTGAAAGCAATTTTTGCACTTCTTTGTATATGATTGGTTCCAACAAGGCATTGATAGGGTGCTTTCGTTGGTGGAATGGTCACACTTTTGTCTTGAGAGGGATGATGTGCATGATGATAGAGGTGTCATAATTCTTAAGATCTTCATAGCTCCATGCCACCACATCATGATATTTTCGTAGAGCATCCACAATCCTTTTCTTTTATTTTGTAGTACATACTTTGCCAATAAAAACATTCTTGATCTCTTCGGTAGTTTTGAGGTTGTGAGCATCACACTGGTTGCTTATGGCTTCCTTCTTTGTTTGTCGATTTTGATCTCTAATCTGATCTAAATTGAAAATGCGCTCTAGCTGAACCATCTCTCAGGGAATCGTGTTGGTTTTGAGGTGAATTACCCCTTCTATGTCCAATTCAGCTTCTTTTAGATTAACTTCATCAATTATTTGGGTGGCAAAGACATCATAGCTCGTGATGAACTCGAGGATGTGCTTATCATCATTAAAGAATTGAAAGTGAGTGACATTATCTAGGATGGATGGTGTGGAAGTCAGCTCAACAATGAATTTCTTGACACCCGACAAGGATAGGGATTGCCATGTGTTGGTTGCTTGAGCCAAGGCATTAGCCATGTAGTTTTGAGCACAAGGGATCAACTGTATATTAAATGCATCCAACCCTTCTAAGAGGTCCCAAAACCTATGCCTATAGTTTTCTAATCTTCTGTCATGACAGGAGAACTTTCAGACTTGTTTAATCACTAGCTCAGAATCATTGAAAACTTGCAACATCTTAACATTTTTCTTCAAGGCTATAAGAAGACCATAGACTAAAGCTTTGTATTCTGCCACATTATTGGTACAATAGAATTGAATTCTATGGGCAACAAAATAAGACCTACCTATAGGGCTGACTAGTTTGAATCCAACACCGGCTCCTTGCTTGGACTTGGATCCATCAAAGTGTAATGTCCAAAATTTGGAAGGCTCTTTGACGCTGGGACCACTGAGGCAATCATTACCTCTGGGCTGTGAGTTGTCATTTATGGCTTCTAAGGCATATACTAGCTTGGTATGGCGAAGGGTCGGCTGCCCCGATGGCATCTCCTTCTCGGGATTGGCTAACTTGACATGCTCTACTATTGTTTGGCATAGGCAACATTCAAACTCGAAGTGAGCCGCATCATACACCCTACACCAATTGGGCAATAAGAGCTCTTGGAAATTCATTCTTGTGCCCAAGCTAAGCTGATCATGAATGCACTTTTCTATAAAATCTTGAAATCCATCCAGTAGTCCCAAAGTGTTATCCTCAGGGGTTCCCTCATTATTGGCTTTTTTCAGCATTTCAGTACTCTGAGGTGTATGAGTTAAATCAACTGGAGGGCTGCATTGCACCAGCAGGACTTCGGCTACCATCCCTTCTTCTTGAGTCTCTGCCTCTTCTTGATAAACAAAGGGACAATAATTTCCCAACTCAGTTTCAACAAATAACACCTCATTCAAGTTTTTATATTCAGTGATCATGAATTTCATGCGTGGCTCTCACTCAATGCGGATCTGATTGGGCAGTCCTTTCTATGGCAGCCACATATGCAAAAAATCTATGGCGGCATATCCGCTCAAGGCACAGGTGAAGTCTCATCCCAAGATGATTCCATACGCATCAGGGATATCTGCAACTTGGATGTCAATGACCTACTGCACCCTCGGGTCCACGAAAATTTGCATTGGGATCCGATTCATTTCTCCCACAATGTTTATCTTAGTTTTGTCAAGTTGAGTCACATTTTTCCTTGAAGGCATAGGGGTAATCCCAAGGGCTTTGCATACGGCCAGGGGCATGACGTTGGTAGAAGCTCCAGAATCAATCAGGCAATTATGTAGATTTTTCCCAAATATTTGGATGGTGGTGAGAAAGGGTGGAGTTTCTAATTTCCCTTGGAAGAAGCCCATAGTTGTATCTACTTGGGCTACTTGAGCCTTGTTTTTGTCACCAGCCCTATCCTTAAATTTCCAAGAGGGTGGATCCCTAGGGATTTTCCTATGGTTCTGATCCGATTCTTTGGCAAGTTGATTACCCATAAGTTGATTGGAAGGAGTATCCTTCCTTTTCCCAATGTTGTCTTGGATCATAGGTTCTTGCTTGGGGTCTTCAAAGGTGACCCTTTTTGCTGATTTTTTCAGCATTTCTTCAGACGATGGGGTTCCATTAAGTATCCTAAAGAATGCATGCCTTACGATAGGGACTTTGAGTAGTTCGAAGGTAGATAGACTGATTTTTACCCTCTTGAATTATTTCGCTACATATTCACCCATTTGTTCAATCTCAGAACTAAAGGCTCGGTCGATGGCAGAGCTAGCAGGTTGGGTTTTCATTTGGCTTGACTATTTTTGGGATTGGCCTTGAGGCTAATTTTGGGACTGGTTTTGGGGTTGATTTTGTGACCCATCCTTGTTGAAATATTGGGTGGGCACGTGGGGAAGCCCAAGATTATTGCTAGCATTCGGATCAGGCAGAGTACTAAAGTTATTTGGCGAGGTAGAAATAGTAAAGGGTCCACCAGCCTGCCTATTCCTAAGGAAGTAGGGATTTGACCTTTGGTGAAACATATGAACTTCATCTCCACGTTCTTCTTCCTCATCTATTGGACCATTATCTACTGAATTGAAAATCCTTGATAAGGTTACTTCGTTACTTACCTCTTGTACTTCTCCATCCTAGACGAGAGTGACCTCCTTTGCAGGCTTGTTGCAATCGCTCAGTGGGAAGGGAGCTTGATTAACCATGAGGTAGGAAGAGTCGTAAGGCTCAGATGGAACGATCTCCCTGCAACCAGCACTATCAACCACATTTTGGAACTCCATTTGGAAGATTTCAGTGGTTGCTTGGAATTCAGGACAATCCAACTCAAAGTGTCTACTCGTCTTATGAATCTAGCACCACCCAGACAGAGCGGCCTCAGCGAGATACACTCCACTAGTCATCTTTTCATTACTGGCAGGTTGATCCAGAAGAGTAGGAACACCCTCGTTATTAGGTCTCATATTCCACATGTGATTCTGCCTCTGAGAAGGTCTCCTCTTGAAGTTCTGACTTTAATTCTGCCCTCTGTTGTAATTTTGTTGAGAAGAAGTGTCGGCTTCATGGTTATCCCTACCATCCCTATTGTCTCTACTATCCCGATTAATGTTAGCCTAGAGGTTGCATTGGGAGACCTGCAGCTGATTGTTCTGATTTCTCAAGTGCATCATCTTGGTAGACATTTTCTTGATCATTTATGTCAGCTCTTCCAATTTATCTTTCTCAATATTGCTCGACTGTGGCACTTGATTTTGGAGGAAGACAGGCGGGGCTGTCAGCTGGTTTTAATGTGCTGGAGGGATTTCTGGTCCCGACAAGTATAATGGTGCTTGCGGCAGTTGAGAGTACATCTATTATTGTTGAGGAGCCTGAGAATAGGTCTATTGTTGTTGAGGCTGCAAGTAAGAAGGCACGGGAGGTGCATGATTCATCGGTTGTCCAGGGTGTGGGACAATGGGAAGTTGTGACACTTGGTTCATGAGAGGCATTTGATGAGCGAATGCTTGGTTGAGCCCCTTAACCTACATTGGATGGGCTACCGGACCCAAAGAGGGTAGCGGACTAGAAATATTCTGCCCTAAGTCAGCACTGGTGACAACAACTTCTGCATAAGCATTCACTAGCGTAGTAAGTGGTGGACGCATCCTTTTCACCAATGTTGACATGAGATTATCCAATGTTGCATAATGGATGGGAAAGGTCGCAGCGTCATGGATCCTGAAGTCTCATGAAGGCGTGATGGAAACAATCATTAAAAGAGCCAATAGGTTTATTAATCTCTCTTTGGGCAAACATAAACTGTTGATATAGCTCTGAATGGCTGATCAAAAAATTTTACTTTTGCGGGAAGGCATTCTTCATGAGGTCCCATGAGGTAATGGACCCTCTCAGAAAATTGATATACCAATAAAAAGCCTCCTCCCCCAACGAGTATGGAAAGAGGCAACATGCAATGTCTTCATGACCAATTTGCATATTTGTAATCATTGTTTCAAAGATCTTGATGTGCTCTTCTGCCATCCTCTATGGGTCGCGAGGATTGAACTTTGAGCAAAATCCATCTGAATTCTTAGGTATGTCGTGATAAGCATTGAAATGCAACGGTGATGGATTTTGCGACAACCAAGCCATGACGGGAGGTGGAGGTGGTACCTATTGTTGGGGGACAACAATCTGGGGTTGCACCTACTGTAAGGAAACAACCTGGGACTGTACCTGGGCCGCAACTGTTTGGACTGCACCCAAAACTTGAAGGGTAGGGAGAGAGGCAACTCCTTGGCTGTCAGAGATAAGAGGTGGAAAAGCAGTTTGGTATGGCTAGGCAGAGTGGATGAAGGTGAAGGAAGTCTGTTGAATTTGAAGTGAATGGAAGGAGTAAGGAGGCAAGGGAAAAGGTGAGGTGGGTGGGATGGAGGAAGAAGACGAGGCTGTGTCCTCCCTCCTAGTTCTTCTTTCCCTTGTAGGAGGCTATAGTTCTTGGAATTCCCCTGCATTCGGTGTTGACCTTAAAACTCTTCGCGGCCTCTCTGGGGAGAGCGAGTCACCTTGATCTAGCTTATGAATGCCCTCCTTCTAGTGATAATTCTATTGATGGGTGTTTCGCACACTTTCTCAACTTAGGCAGTACATGAATGCACTACCTCTCTTGAAATGAGACTTCCAACAACAAGTTGTTGAAAATCACCCCAAGGTCTCTTGGGTGTCAAGTCATGACTTGCATGGAATTCCTCAGTTGATATTTGATGTGATTTTGCTGGTAATCATAGGGCAGAATTACATAGTTGGATGCAAAGTGGATTTTAGAGTCTAAGGTTTCTAAGATGGAAGTTAAGGTGCACTTTGTTGTAGGTTCAAACAACAATATGAAACTCCAGTGTTTTCTTTCAATTTTGACTCTACAATGTGCAATGAACCTTAGCTGAGGTTACTTCTTAAAAAAAAGAAAAAAAAGAGCAAGGGGAAGAAGAGTTTCGTGGATCTGCAACTAACTATGAATAGTAATCATGGAGTTCTGCCATGGACAACTTCCTTCAAAAAAAGTTCCACTTAACCAGAAATAATCAATCTCATGAAATTTGTGCTATCTTCTAAGGTCTGTAGATATTTCACCATTCATCCACCACATGCATGCATGAATAAAGGTAAAAATTTAGAGCAGCTTCAGGTTTCAGCCTAGACTAACTTTACAAGACCATTTACCAGCAGCAAATAGCAAAAAGTATGGACTGGAAGGCATGTACACAGCAGAAATTTCCATAATCACAGAACTGCATTACTAAATCTATCTAAGAAATCTCAAATTAATTAAAACAACAATGTAAATTTAACTAGAGCATCTAACTATGGGAGATTGAATTATGAAACATGTATAGAAACTCAGAAAATGCACCAAGTCAATGTATTTTCATTAGAAATTTCTGCAGCATGTCATTACAACTCAACTCTCTCTTGAAAATGAGAGGAGATCCCCTATTTATAGTGTCCAAAAAGTAGAACGAATGGCCAAGATTTAATTTCATTGTGTGGCCAAGATTCACTACAACTTAGGGTTCTACCTACCCCACAATAGATTACAATTTAAAATATAACTTTGTCTTTATCCCTATTTTGTCCTCTAGTGACAATATTGTAGCAGTTTCGTCTTTTGTTGATTTCTCTTTTGTTGTAGCTACTTTTTCAAAAATTCTTAATTAATAATAGGGTTTCCTTCTTGCTTCTTTAAAGCTACATATTCCATGAACTTCAGAATTACAAGCTGGAGCTTATCAACCTCCAAAATCTCATATCGTAGCAACTGATAACTCCACTCCTTGGAGTTGTCTGCAAGCCTTTCCGAGTCTTCGTCATACTTGGCAGTGTGGTCCCTGAACAGTTCTGACTGGGTGAAGGCGTGGGCGGTAAAACTCATGAAATCTATGGTTGTCTTTATCGACATCCTGTTCTCCATCCTTTTCTAAAAGTGGGGCTTTATTTAATCTGGGTCCATTTGTACGACAGACATCTCATTACTTGTCATTAGCTTCAGGTATTGGGCGCAATCTGCACTGACTTCCTTAACCCATTCAATATCTAGATCAACTTTGTCGATCACCTACTCCAATCTTTCTCTTTAGTTCTCAAAGTCTCATTTCCATATATCCATGAGCCAATGATCATCCTTTTTGAATGCGAGCTTTTTTTCCCACGTTACGCTTGGCATTTTGAGAATAGCCTCAATCTTTAGGTAGGTGAACTCATATCTTGTAGGGAAATCAATGCAAAGTTTTTTGGTACCCTCAAGAGACTGTTGTAGGTCTAAGAACTTTTTTTTTGTCCAAACAGCATAGCCAATGCCCATGCTTCCAACGTATAGAACCTGTCGGAACCAGCTTTTTGTAGTCTTGTCCAAACTCTTTCTCTTTTCCAGCTTATCAATTTGCTCCCTAGACAGCAGTTGCGGTGGAGCTGCGGACGTGGTAGGCACTTCTTCTACTGAGGACCATTGCTGAATGTACACTGTCAGGTCAGCTACTTGTGCCTTTAGCTCTTCTTTTGAAATTTTTTCTTGTTGTATCAGGTGTACCACTATGCAACAGATTCTTGGAGGTGTTCTACCTTTTGTTCTCTTGTAGCCATTCCCAAGTCAATAGTGGAAATATATTAACTTACTCCCTCTGCTCCCACTACTGGTGTTGCAACCTAGACAGTCCTAGATCTAGAAACATCCATTGTTACTTTTGACCAGACCTTGGGCTTCTTATCCTTCTTGGTGGTGATCTGCACCAAGGCTAGGATAGCCTCTAGTCTTGTTCTCGGATTGCTCGGGGCAAGAGCCCTCTCCTCAAGTTGCTTCTCCATCCATTCGGGCATCTAAGCCTTTTCCCTAGGTGACTCATGATCACCTTCTTCTTCATCTTTTTCTAATTTCAATATCCTTTTCCTTAGGAGCCTATTCCTCCCCCTTCGCATCTTCTTCATCTTCATTGGAATCCCATATGAATGTTATGCATTTGATTGGGGATTTGGTGGGTAGGCGCTCTTTGGGACTTTCTTCCCTTTCAGCCTTTGCTTCTCCTTTGTTACCTGGCTCATTCTCATGCTCATGCTCCTTGGGCAGTTCATCTTTGAGGCTTTTGTCATCTTGACCTTCACCTTCAGGTTTGTCCTCTTTTACGTTCTCCTCCTCCCTATGAGGAGGTGACACATCTTCTGGTTGTTCCCTTGTAGGAGGTTTCACATTTTCTTTTGTCTTGTCACCCTCTTGCCCTTCCTCTTGAGGAGGTGACCTTTCAAATTCTTCCCCGACATCCCCCAATTTCCTAGCTAGCTCTTCCTCGAAATCACCATCAAATGTTTGTATAATTTCAGTACCATGATCTCATCCATCACTGCTTTTAGAAGATCTTGTTTCTTCTTCATAAACCACCCTTTCAATTTGTCGGTGCTCATATTCTATGTGTTCATGGTACTTGTTTGTTTCCTCCTCCAATGCTCTAAAATTTTCCTTTTCATGTCATTCCAACTCTTCGGATATTTGCATTGTGGCATCCATTGCTGGTGGTCCCATTGGAGGCTTCGAGGGCAGAGCACTCACGAGGACCTGTGCTAAGGAAGCTTGGATGGTGCGATCCAAAAAATTTTGGGAAATCTCATAGGGGACGTTTTGCATGTGTCGCGAGAATGCCTCTGGCAACGTGAGCAATGGCATTAGTATTGTTTATGTAGCCAATGGAAGCGATGTAGTGGGAGACATGAAGGCAGAGGAAAGTGGGGAAGTTGCGGCAGAGGAGGAGTTGATCGTCACTACCTGCCCAATAGGCGGAGAAGAGGCGAGGTGAACAGAGATGTCCACCGCAAGTGGAGATGTGGTAGTCATGGCTTGGGAAATGGATGGAAGGGTGGCAGAATCAGGGGCAGTAGGTGGAGAATTTGGCTTATCTATCTCCCTTTCTTCACCCTTACGAAGGGGGTCCTCCTAAATCGCAGGTTGTCCCATGATGCTTCCCATCCTTTTATGTTTCTTTGAGGGCAAACCCTCTGAATCCTTATATACTTTTGGATCTGGTTGTTGTTCTTTTGTTTCTTTCCTTTTCCTTGATCTTGTGAGCGGAGGAGACTTGGATGTTTCTCCTGTTGAGGTTGTAGCAACAACATCATTTGTGGCACTAGGTTCACTCTTGATCCCTTCATATGTTAGGACAACCCCTTGTTGCTTTAATCAAGCTACTTTTCCATTGACCCATTCCTTGGTGTGAGCCTCGACGAGCTTGGTTAGAATGTCGAGGTCATCGACCTCTTGCTCATCCCAATCTATCACCGGTATTGGCAAGTTGGCGACTGCACTGTACTTGGAGTCCATCATAGTACTTTCATCTTCTTCAACCTGGTCAGGTATGGGAAAAAAATTCACCCTTCTTACAAAGTACACAGTCATTCACATATAATGCCTCACGTGCACCTCCTTACCATCTTGGAAATTTTCCCAGAAATCTTCTATATGATGCAAATGGGAGTACCTTGGTCCAAGTGCCTTCCTTACATGCCCATACGGGTCCATTCGTGAGTGAGCAGTGTGTAGGCAAAAATGATATTCCGCTAGTTCCTTCTCAAAATTCCCAACACACTGGGAGGTTTACAATTTATACATAGCTTGGCCGAAAGTTAAGGGATAAGGGATCCCTGCCAAATGCCTACCATTGAGGATCGAATGTACATGTTGCAGCTGCCGAGAGAGCTCTAATAGTATAATCCGGTCATTAGGGTGGCAGCTTATTCGACCTCTCTGTGTAACCTTGGGCGCAAATGTAGGTGAACCTGGGGTATTGAATGAACAAGGAGTATTGTTTCAAGAATGCTCGAGCGTTGTGAGAGACCCTTCTTTCAAAATCTCCCCCAAGTAATATGATAATGTGACCCATGAAGGCATCATTCACTCTGCAATACTCATTCTTAAAGTTTCTAAACTGGAGCTGGGGGTATCTATCATAGATCTTTAATGCTCTACTCGGCTCCTCATCAGGTGCCTTGAACAACCCAGCGTACTATTTTCATTCAGCCAGTGAGTAAACAAGATAGGAGGTCATGTACAATCTGGAGGTCTTCTATACATTCATGAACTGCTCGTGGAAGCAGTCACTTATTATGCCTCCCCAGTCGAATGAGGCATTTGTGGTAACATCGTCCTGCCCACAGAGAATCTGCTCTATGAAGTAGACCATCCACTCTTGAAAGTATGTCGCAATGGGAAGGCCCATTACTTAGCATGGTGACCGGGTCGTGGTAGTCCTCGTGAAAGTTGTTGTGGAAGAGCTCTTGGGGAACCTTCGTGGCACTGCCCCTCTTCTCCTTGAGCCAGTATTGGTTTATAAGTTTCTTACAACCACCAAAGTCCTCATCCCACATTACTTTACATTTCACAATGGTTGGCAGCTCCATTTTTTTGAAGGTAGGGATGTGGAAAGTGTTTGTTATTACTTCACCCGACATATCAACAAGGACGTTTCCATCTCTTGCAACTATTGTCTGTGTTTCTGGTTGATATGCCTGTCTGCAAGCCATGACCAATTCAAGAGCAACAAGGGATGGTGGAAATCCCATAACCTTAGTAATTCCACTGCCTCTAATTAGTCTTGCATTGTCGGTCTTAGGGTGGATCCTGACCCTTCGTTTGAATTCATCAATATCGACGTGGCCGATATTGGTATCTGTAATTTCCTTCCAATCCGTAATGATTTTTGAGTGTAAAGGCTCTCCCTAGAACTGGTACTTTATCTGGTCTTTGTCCTCTTTCCCATGAGGAACCTTGCCTAATTTCTTCCCTTTACCCTTTTGTGTAGCCACCCCCGAGGGTCCTGCACCCTATTCCATATATCCTACAGGCAAAGACAAGATGAGAATAACCAATCACAAAAATACGGACGTTAGTCAAAATCCCATGGAAGAAGTCTAATTAGATGATATATCATTCATAAAATTAAAATTTTACTTTAAGATATCGTTAGCAATTTACTGAAGGGATTTTGGACAACCCGGTCCCAAGGGGTTGGACTTCCCCAGCAGGAATGTTGTCCAAAGGGCGAACAGGATAGGGAAATTTGGGTGGTTTCTTTTGACCCTAGATTTTGATGGTTTGAAGGGCTCATGTAGTAAAGGGCTAAATTTAGGCACGTGGGTCAAGGCTAGTTTCTGAATTGAAGGTCATTTGGACCCTGATTGGAGCATCTAGAGGTGCAAGGCAGGAAAGCTGTTAGGGCTCTGTCGTTTGGAACAGCCAAAGGGAAACAGAATTCTGGACTCTAGGACCCAGGAGGCTGAAGGGAGCTCAATGTAATTCATAAACTTTGAAGTTCTCAGGCATTCAGGGGCGGGAAGTCATCGGGGTTTATCCGTTTGGAACGACAGACGTTGAACGGAATTCTGGCGGGGGTGGCCCGGTGGACTGGACCCCTCATTGAGTTTGGTTGTTAGATTTTTGTGTTAAGTCTTGGGCAATTAGGATGGCGGGTCTCGAAGGATGGAAGGACAGGATCAATTTTCCCTTTTAGGATGGCTGAGACGTGGCAGAATTCTATGGGTGGAAGTCTCATGGCGCGGGCCCGGGAAAGGCAAAAGTACTTTAATTTATTGTTTATCAATCACTACGCCCAATAGAGTCTTGGGGTTCAGGAGACGGGAGGACGCTGCCTAATGGTCGTTTGGAAATGGCAAAACCGCTAAGGAAGTTCGCGAATGGAACTCCGCAAACCAGGGCCCGGGGATATGACGGAACAATTCATTTTTATGGTTTAACCCAAACGACAACAGGCGAGGCAGGCTCCCAGGCTCAGGTGGATGGGGTTGTCACGCCGTTTAAAAAAGGCGAAAGTGACGCAGCACCCTGAGGATGAAATCCTATGGGAGCGGGCCCGAGAAACACATATGGAGGCCGAGTTTCAAGTTAGTTTAAGTCTGACGGTGATCCACCGAAGGAGGTTCGAAGTCGCGGGCCCGAGAGGGCATCCCGCCATTTGGTCATTTAATGTTTATTTTCTAAGTTTTCGGTGGCAAGGAGAAGGCCCATGTCTGAAAGGCATGAATGCCCTATGCGAAGAACAATGCCGACAAGGTAAAGTTTTGGATTTGTCTTAGAGGATGCCTTGGAGGTTTTCTTGCAATTCCATCACATGGGTTTTTTAGGTGGTCTTATTTTACCAAATTGAAGTACTTTTAGCCCATGTTTGTTTATCATTTAAGTGTAAAATCACAAAAAAACCCCATGGAAAGGTGGACAACGAACTTACCTCAAAAGCCCGGTGAGGGAAGTTGTGAAATTCGTGAAGGATCGACAAACGAGGGCAGAGGGAGCGAAGGTGACAAGGAACGAAGGCACTGGACTCTCTTGAACTTGCTCTAACTTCTTCTGGCTAACCTAACATATGGAAATGATAGGTTGAACAAGATATTTATACCCCTAATCATCATTTAATGTGACCATTAATGCCCATACGAAGGACAAGATGGTCACAGACGGTGGCAGGAAGGCTAGGACCCAGGCACCGAGAGGATGCAACTAGATGACCATTTGAAAGTTACAATTTGGAAATCAGCGACAAAAGGGAGTTCAGGGTTTGAAGGACGGGACACCAACGCAGGTTGGCTATTGGAAACGGTGAAGTCAATTCAGAGTTCCAGGCAGAGAAGGCCGAAGGATCGGGCCCAGAAAGGGAAAAGGCAATCCATTTTCAACACATGTCACAAGGGCGTAAATCTGGAAGTTGGGTCCCAGGGCACAGGAAGGCAAAGGCCTTCATCTGTTTAGGACAATGAGCACCCAACAAAAACCCGAAAAGGGAAATTTGATAGGGCGGGCTTGCCAGGCCCCGAGGCCGCTAGCAGAAGCAAACTGCCAAGGAAACTCTGCAAGGAACCAAGACTTAGCAAAATTGGAGGGGATGAAACACGGTCAACTTAAGATGAGACTTTGGAAGCATGTTGACCATTTAGGACACAAAAATAGGGGCACACAAAATGAGGCGGTAATAAAAATGACCAGACAAGGCAAAAGAAAAAGAGGGTCCCCATTCCAAACGGGGCGTGTGTGTGCTGAGGGCACAACAGAAGGCTCTAAGAGTATCCACTCTAGCCGAGGATAATAGGTGGATACCGACTCCCAAACCTACTTTGCATCTTGTACCATCAAAGTGTAGAGTCCATGGGCTTGATTCATCATCGAGGTTTTTTAGGTTGGCTTTCTTGATTTTTAGTCACCTCAGGGATGACTTGAACCTCATCATATTTATCACATACATCTCGAGTCTAGTTATACCATCATAATTTATGAATGGTTTAATCCTCATGAATTTATTTATTAGAACCTCCTCTTTTGGGCTTCTATCTCTAGTAGCTTCTTCACCTTCTACCATCTCCACACAATACATTTGATTTTTTGAAAATGATGTATGTATTGCCTCAAAGTTCATCACAACATCAACTGCTATGTGCTCTAAGTGTAAGGGTTCTGATAGAACTTTCATCTTGGCACCATGCTTAGTTCTCGGGATTAGATGAGACCAATTCAAAGACAAATATCCTCCAATCTTAGTAGTAAAATATTTAGATAGACATAGTCCGAAAATGGGAGGGATATCTATTACTACCACCTCTTGGGTGACTGTAATGTTGGGACATGAATATAGGGTTAGGGGAAGGCTTTTGATTAGACCTACAACATGAACCCTTTTTCCATATAATTGCATGATTCCGCTATTAAGAGGCTCATATTCTAATTTTAGTGAATCTACAATGAGTTTAGGCATAACTATGGTGATGACACCAAAGTCAATCATAGAATTATGTAGTAGCTTATCCCCTACAATGAGGGTAAAGAAAAATGGGGTAGGTTTTGGTTTAGTTACCTCCTCCTTCGCCACCTTTTCTTTTGTATTTATGAATGTTGCAACTCCCATAGCCCACAACTCTTAAACTAGGTCTTTGCTTTTCTCCTGATTGTGTTTTAGGACTACATCAACTTGCGACATTCTTTTATCCTCTCCAAAGCTTCCCACAATAGGGATTTCTACTTTGGGATAGTCAAAATATCCCATAAAGAGACATGGGTTGGAGATTTCTTCAATTACTCCACCACATTGAGTGGTCTGGATGTTTGGGCCTTTAACTCTTTTGCTTTACTCACTATTACTCTGCTCTACTTCTGGAATGGTTGAGCTGCTACCGGTGGCTCCAGGCTCTTTTTTGCAGACTTGCTTAGGTTGTGATGCAATAGGTATGTTTTCTCTAGCCAACTTCCTTTTGGATTGGGTATAATAATTTGACTAAACTTGGGGGGTTTTGGACATTGATGCTCCATTGGCGAATTTTGCATCCTCTCCCTCCATCCAAGAAAATAGAGTGTGGTCTGAAGTAGTTTCCCCTTCTTTCTCAAGGGACCTGCCTTGCATCTATGCCACTAGGATATCATTTTCCACTCTCAGGGATTGATAGGTACATGCACTTGTATCAACAATGATTCCTTGATTTCATTGTTTCGAGACCCTCTACTAGAGATTACCCCTAAGGCAATTATGGGGCATGTGTGCATCATTGCAGGGGAACACCATGAATTAGTGTTGTCTTCCAATTTATTTTTGACCTACCGTCAAGTCTCTATTATGATTTGGCAATACAGACTGTAGTGCGGTTGAGACCGGGACTATCTAGTTTGAAGGTTGTGTTTGATTATTTTCTCATGCTCCTCCCTTGTGTTGGTTATGCTATAAGGGAGGTCTATTGCCTTGAAAATTTTGGTAAGGGGGCTTAGGCAACACAACTTGCTGCCTTTTGAGGTTAAGTATCTCATATCACTCACTTCTACAACCAAAAAAATGGGAGCAACTACATTAGTCTATGCATTGGGATACACATACATTAAAGGGGGTGCAATAGAGGTACTAGGAGAATCTTCTAGTGGTAGAGGTGGTATTTCAAGGAAAACTAGCATAGGTAGCCAAGTAGGGAGCCTCCCAACATCTATAAGATTGTTCTCAGCTCTAATGACCAAGTCATATGTATCTAGAAGGGTTTGTCCTCCCAACGACTGAAACATTACAACTATGTTGAAGTTAAAAACCTTTAGGTAGAGAATAATAGGCATTCCTATCGGAGGTCTAGTTATCACAGGGATCCTTTGCCAAGTTTTTTGAAACTTGGAGTTGAAATCTGTGACAACCTCTTGGAATGACCTTTTGATGGTTATTAGTTACTGGAGTAAGGAAGACCGGTCACATTTCTTTGTAAGTCGTTCAAAGAAGCCATCTCTGAGTTGATCCCATGTAGCAATTGAATTAGGGGGAAAGGATATGTACCAGTCTTGAGCCTTCTCTTTGAAGGAAGCATCAAGCATCCTTAAGGCCACACTTTGTTTCGTTACATAATTCACTGTGCACACGTTGATGACATCTTAAAATCTTCTCCTGTAAACTTAGGGAGTATCTTTAGAGAGTTTGCAAGAATTGGATCCCACATAGTTGAAGGGACTAGAGGAATAAGTGGGATTCCACTATTCCATGCTATAAAGTTTCTAGAAGCTATTGGATCTTACAATTGTTGTGCTTGAGCTTGCACTGGTGTTTATGTTTCTCCACTTGTAGTTCTTTTCCATTTGACAGTCACCAATGGTGGTAACAATAATTCGAGATTACACACTGTTAATGATCTAGTGACGGGCCTCTGACTCATAAACCTGCTTCTTCATTGGCTTGAAGCATTTTCAGTCCCACCGGGCATGCTAGAAAAACTATTGATCTCTAAAGTTGATGCCCAAGAGGTATAGTTATGGGAAGTTCTGCAAATGGGGGACTAGAATGCACTCTACAAAATGACCTTCGATATTTTAGAAGCTGACTCTTCATTTTTGTTAACAAGAGGTAGAAAAGGGAGAAGGAATGAAAAATAATGCATAAAAAAACTATTCTAAGGTGATACACAAAGCTTTTACAATATTTTAAACTTGATATAGCATAATAAAATCTCAATTAATCCAATTTCTGTAGAAGTTCAAAAGAGTATTAAACATGGTCCAAAACTCTGCATATATTAAAGTAATTGAAATTATAAAAGATGAAAGGGAATGAATTACAACCATAAACACTTTAGGTAGACACAAAGTATGAATTTAAGTAAAAAAATAGAGCTAAACACATAGCGAAGGAAAACATGGCACAATTCTTATGTATTTGGTCTTTACTCTTCAAGAAAAATAACATACTAAGGTCTGTGTTATAGAAAATAATCTATTCCTTCTGAATTTTTTCTTTTGTGATGAATGATTTAGAGAGAACCCCTTGAAACACAAGGCTTAAATATGAAAAACCATTCCCACTGAGATGGGAACCATAAAAAAAAATTCCACACTCTTGCACTTGCGGACCTCATCTCCATATAGACCATTGAAATGGCCATACTAGGTGTAGAGTCTCAACTAATGTACTGTCAACTTGGTAGAACCTACATAATTTAGAGGTTTATCTGACTTAACAGTCCACTCAACATTGCTTAAGATTACATTAAAATGTCAACCCCAGGTTTATAAACTTGTGATGGTGAAAAATTATATATGCCTTTAGAGACTCATAACTAATCAAGCTACCCTATTTTAGTTATTCTAGTTTCTGAAAATTCACAAAATTGCAAAATAGTAAAGACATAAACCATAACTAATGGCTATGGGTACCTCCAACTTAGACTGTAACTGAACTGTTGCTAATAAAATAGTATTGTGACAACTCAAAACTAATAAAAACTACTAACTCAGTTAATTTAACCTCTGGAGTACTACTAGTTAACCATTACATGCATATTCATAAGCATTCATTATCAATAAACAAAGTATGAGATTCTAGTTTAACTTTCATATTGTTCATGAAGTAATGATAAATAGAAAACAACTATTAAACATACATAAACAACTAGAAAATGAAGTGCAGAACAATACCTTGAGTGGCCCGCTCAAGTGGTTGTTCTCACTTTAACTGAACCCAAATCTAATTAATAGATTCTACGCATCCAATGAAATTAACTCCATTCATTGCAAATCATGAAATATTACATAATATCTTCTCACAAATTGTATTCAATCATTTTGAATATTCATCATGTCTTGAAACTAAAAATAATTGGTAACATAAAACTAAAAAACCAACTAACTTATCTACAGATTCAACCATCAACTATATACAAGCTTGAGAGAATCTTATTTTAAGCAACAACTAACCGCAATCATTAAATTCCACTCCTAAACATTAGAGTGTACAATTAAGATTGAATTATTCAACCTATAACAAAAAGAAAGAAGAATCCTAATAGAACTAAAAATCTATTAAAATAGAATTGCATGTAAACATACAAACATTTGTCAAAATCCTATCAATAAAGGAGTCCTCTTCTTTAACACTTATTAACTGGTTATAATAATGCACGTTCAACCTTCATTAATTTCCTTTAATCAGCAATCATCACATTCAACTTAATCTGGAACTCCCCTATTTTGTTGTTCCAGTGTTCCTTTTGTTGTTGGTTCATCCTGCAACTGCTACATACTACAGTTCCTCATTGGTTGCAGAAAGGTTAATTCACAAGGCATGTACACAAGAATAACTATCACAATTAAAACATATAATTTCATCCACATTCATGCATATCTACATATAAACCATGCAATACTCATTATGTCATAACCATATTTCCATCATTATATTTTAGGTTCATGTTTGTATAATAAGTATGAAAGGATAGTATAATATAGGAGCATTGTCTAGAAAGTATGTTTGGAAAGTATATCTAAAAGTGTCTCAAAATGAGTATGAAAACAACAAAAAATGATCTAATATGTGGACCCATCATCTCCCCTAACTATCCTTTTGCTTGTCCTCAAGCAAAACACTAGGGATACTGATTGTACTACAAAGTAATCTGCCTCAAGTCCATAACTGCATCAACCCCCTAAATTTGTTTTAAATAGAAACCTTGATATGCTACAAGCTACCTCATTTTGATAATTCTTGCTTTCTCACATTCATCACCTTTCTCCCCAATCCAATGTGAAATTGGATAGAGGAGGATAGGTGGGTGAAAAGTGAGTGGTACCCAGTAAACTCTTTTGTTGACACCAATATATACTTATGTACCCTTTGAAGCATAGTAGCGAAATTATACACAAAATGTGGTTCCTTCCTCTATAATTTAGGGGTCAAACTATTCCATCTAGTGTGTACATGTTTGTAACACTGTTGTCCTATACCCATAGCTAACATCTGCATTCTTTCATAATCTATCTTCCTGAGTTTCATGATTTTATTTCCCACCCCTTTATGATTAATGAGTTTCAGCCATTCATCAATGACTACATCAAGGTTTTTAGCCTCTTTTCTTATGGGGAGAGCCATTTATTTCTCTTTCTCTTCATACTCTTCCATTATCTCACCCCTGAGTTGTTCATTTCTATAATAGGATACAAGTGCCCTTATTTGAAGATCCCCTACAAACATTAGAGGATTCCATTATGTCTCATCTGGCACTACATAGTTGTGTAAATAAAACTCACACAATTGATCTTGTTCTTTAGGTGTGGAATTAGTGAAAGCATTAATAAATCCAAATTTTGTACTCATACCAATAGACTATTTGCTAATTAACTTACTAAACTGAAAGCATAGAAATCTTTCCTATAAAAATAATGCATATGTTCTCGGTGGAGGTCTATATCTGACAATCTGTGCAGCTTTTTTTGCTACTTCCTCCAACCTGACTATTGATTTGTTCAACTCCAAGTATCTCTTTTCCAATTCCTTTACATAATCATCCTTTTCTTTCTTCCATTTCTCCTTTTCATGTGCAAGCTCATTAGTCACTTTCCACAATTGGCAACCAAGTGACAAGGTCATGTGGTAATCAATAGTTCTGAGTGAAGGAGGTTTTTGATCTGGCATTGCTAGTTCTCTATCCTCTATTTTAGTCATGGCCATTTGTGCCAACAAATCAAGTTTAGTGCCAAGGCCATACAATTGCAATTTCTCCTCCATTTCCTCATTTTTGCTTCTCTTTCCTTGTCCCTTTGTTCATAATTTTGCACTAACTCCTCTAAGTGTTTAATCCTATCTAAAGCCTTTTGGAGCTCTTTACTTACATCTCTTTCTTCTATGTACATTTCCCATGTATCCATGAACTGTTCATTACCTCTCTCTTCATAGTCTCCATGAATGGGACTGTCTAGTGTTTCTATTCGTGTTTTCTTAGCAGTAAACACATCATTTGGTTATGAATCAGAGGTAGTTGAAATGTATCTTCTCCTTTTTATAGGTATATTTTCATTGCCAGGGGTATCCCCCTTTACCTCAGAGTCTGTTTCTACAATCAGGACATCTTCCTATTGTTGTTCCTTGCTCTTTTCTCCTTCCTTTGGTTCTTCTATATTTTCCTTCATTGCACCTTGTCGCCTTAATCTGCTAGAATGCCTAGGTGTAGGTGTTTCTTTCTCAACTCTCTTCTTCTCTTTTGAACACCCTTCTTCCTTAGAACATCCTCTTTCTTCTTTTAAATATCCCTCTTTTTCTATGGAGTATCATCCCTTTCTTCTATTTTAGAGGGTGTAGAAGAGGTAGAGGTATTGCCTCTCCTACACTTGAACCTTGTGATCTGGAAGAAGATGGTATTTTCTCAATTATAGGTGACCTAGACTCTGGTTCATTAGGTTCCTCATGCTCACCTTGGATATGGGTAGGCGAAGCCACAGGTGAGGCATGAGGACTTTCTCCTACAGGTTCATCTTGGGGTTCTACATTCTTAGGTGCCACAGGTTCATCTAGCAAACTGTTAATATTTGTACACTCCTTAAAATCTTCCCAATTCACTTGGGCGTACTGAATCTTCAAACTTCTTTTTACCAGTAAAGCAATTAAACAGTGATGGGATAGAGAAGTGTCATCTTTTTTTCTTTGGTATTGTGATGTCATCTATTTCAACAAGTTATACATAAATTTTGCACATTCACTAACTTATTATGTCGAAGGTGATTGAGTAGTTTGAAATGAACTGTGTATAAGAGTTTTACCTACCATCACAGGTGATATATCTAACAATGTAAGAACCACAATTTTCCCATAACCAGGGAAGATAAAGTCTCTTCGTACCTTGTGATGATGAGTCTAATTCCTCTCCTCATTCACACAATTATTCTCTAACTGCAACTGTGTCAGCTCATGTTGGAAATTTTTCCCCTATTCTCGGTAACCTAGTGACTTGTGCAATAGTGGTATCAGATGCATCTATTGACAATCCCTTCACCATAGCTTCATCATATTCAAGTGTAGTTGCAAACCTTCTTGTCATATCATCACTAAATTTTGTTAACTTCAAGAAATGATCAAGCCAGCCAACCTTGGTAAAAATGGGTAGAACCATTGCATCCTCTAGAATTTGTTTATGAGCTATCGACTCCCTTCAGATGACATCACCTCCCATTTTGGCTTACTTTCTCTACTCAATGTACTCAATTTAGTTCTATAAATTCAACTCAATCTACTCTACCACCTTCAAAAACCCTTCACTTTCCTTTGGTTTCCTCGTATATTTTTACTAGCATAACATACTACAAGTTTCCCTTCTCAGTACCAATTTAATTCGAGCTCATGAACAAGTTCTAAGTTCAACTCTCATTTTGACTAAGCTCAAGTTCTCAGGGTTTGAAATTTAGCAATTGGAAATGGCAGCAAAAATGAGATATAATTTGGATGGTTTTGCATGTCATTTCTATCCATTGATTTTAATTTAGGTGGCAAATTTTAAAAATACTAACGAAAAGATTGACTAGGTTGTACCCTCCCCCCAACTTAATTGCTGAAGTGACTTCACTTCAGGTCTTGATTGGAAGGTGGTTAAAATATAAAATGATGGAAATTAATTATATGAATAGTTTGTAAGAATGAAATAATACGAAAGATATAATGAAAGTTTATAGAATACTATATTAATCATGATAGTGTACCTTAAGTATTGGCCAAAGGAGATAACTATGTGTCGTGCGTGTAAACTGAAAAATAATGTATATGTTTGTTGATTCAATTTGACAAAAAATGACTGCAAGCTAATGAATAGTGGGGTGGCAGGTGCAAGTGATGGGATAGTTATTACGAATATGAGTTGGCGATGTGATAGCTCGAATATGTGAAATGCGATTTGGCAACAAAAATCATGTTGTGATACTTATTGAGAAAGATGGATATTACATGTGGATAGTATGAGATGAATGCGTATGAACTTGTAAATATTGCGCCAACCAAGTTTGAATTTTTTTTCTACTACCAGTTGATGCTACAGGTACCTGTAGTGTCAAGGCATGTTCTGAATGTTGAGAGCTATTAAGCTATAGGTCCCTGTGGCATCAAGACCCTCTGTGAATGTTTAAAAATAGGTCCCGTTGTAGATATTTTGAACATTATTATAACGTGGAGTATGTGCTTGTGAGATAAAATGAGAAATTAATCTTGAGTGATCTCAAGGATTGAGTTATGTAGCTCAATCACTAGGTCACTAGATGTGCCTAGTATATCTTGAGTTGTTGAAGTATCATTTTGTGTGTCAGATTCTGTATTTGGTTCACTGTGAGCACCATATTGTTGAAACAAGGAAAATATGAAATCATCCTTTGGTAATGGCTTCTTATATAGTTTCAATCTGTGGCCGTTTACAAGAAGTGAAAATATGACTACATCAATGGTGTGTAACTGGACCATCCCATTAGGATAAACTTGACTGATTTCATAGGGGCCTAGCCACCTAGATTGGAACTTCCCTTTGAAGTATTTATACCTTGAATCATATAATAGTGCCCAGTCCCCTATAATGAACTGCTTTGTTTTAAAGTACTGATCATGCCACTTCATCCTTTGTTGTTGTACTACCTCAGTGTGATGGATTGCTTCCATCATTATCTCATCTAATCCATTTAAAGTGTGCAACCTTTCCTTCTGAGCTTTTGTTAAATCCATTTCAAGTTCTATTGATGTCCTTAGTGTTCTATATTCAAACTCAATAGGAGGGAATGTTGTCTTACCATAGACTAACTCATAAGGTGTAAAACCAATGGTGTTTTTCCAAGTTGTTTTGTATGCCCATATTGCTTCATGTAACTTGGCAACCCAATATTTCCTATGTAGCTACACTATCTTGGTGAGAATACTTTCAATCTCCCTATTAGTGACTTCCACCTAACCATTAGCCTGAGGGTGGTAAGATGTTGATTTCTTGTGTCTAATTTGGTATTCTTCAACCGATTTTGTAATGAGTTCGGAAGTAAACTGTGGATCTTGATCAGTGAAAATTTCTCTAGGTACTCCATACCTAGTAAATATATCCTCATATAGAAACTTAGCCAAATTGCCATCTCTAGCAAATTGTAAGGCCTTTACTTCCATCCACTTAGTCAAGTAATCAATGCAGACAAGAATGTATTCCTTGTTGTTGGAGGTAGGTAAGATTGGTCCAATGAAGTCTAAACCCCATTTGTCAAAAGGTTTCAATGTTAACTAAGGATGCAATGGCATTTCATCACTCCTTGTTGGTCTTCCCATCCTTTGACACCCATCACAACTCCTTGTGTATTTAACAAAATATTTATGTAAAGTTGTCCAATAATAGCCAGTTGTGAGGATCTTAAAGGCTATTCTTTTGACTGCAAAATGACCTCCACATGGCTCATCATGGCATGCCTTCATGATGTCAAAGATCTCATCTTCCCTTATACATATTCTCATAATGTTATCAGGGCTAGTGTAAAAGAGATAACCAGATACCCAGGAGTATGGGAAACATGTGTACCAACTATCTCTTCTCCCTTGGAGAAAAGTGTGATGGAATCTACCCTATGACCAAATAATTGGAAATATCAGCATACTAGGGTATATTCACATTTAGAACAAATAAGTGTTCATCTGGAAATGAATCATCCACCACTCCTTAGTTGATTGTGTTGGAAATCTTGACATAAAATCTGCCACTACATTGGCTTTTCCAAGTTTATCCACTATGGTAATGCCAATTTTTTGTAGAAGAAGCAACCATTTTACTAATATACCCCCAACTATTGGCTTGTTCATTAAATATTTTATTGTTGTGTGGTCTATATGGACAAAGATATAATAACCAATGATATAGTGCCTAAATTTATTAATAGCATACACCATTGTAAGCATCTCTTTTTCTGTTACAGTATGGTTCAACTATGCTCCTTGAAGATTCTTGTTGATGTAGTAAATTGCATACTCTTTGTTACCTTCCTTCTGACCCAGAATTGCTCCAATGGAAAAATCTGAAGCATCTATATGTATATGAAAAGGTAAGGTACAATTTGGTCCCCTCAAAAGAGGTGCTTGAGTTAGGGCTTTTTTCTACTTTTCAAAAGAGTGTTGGCATTCAAATGTCCATTCAAATTCAATGTCCTTACTCAGCAAAACAAATAATGGTGCAATAATATTATTGAAATCTTTAATAAACCACCTGTAATGTCCTGCATGGCTAAGGAAACTTTTGATATCTCTTTTCTTTTGAGGAATAGGTAATGTAGATATAATTTCTATTGTGTGTGGATCAACCAAAAACCCTGCACTGGATATAAAGTGTCCCAATACAATTCCTTCTATCATCATCATGAAACATTTTTCATTGTTGAGTGACAGGTTGTGTTCTTTACACCTTTTCAATACATTTTCCAGATTATTGAGAGTTTCCTCATAAGTTTCACCATAGGTAGTGAAATCATCCATGTATATCTCCATGCAGTCATGTGCATAATCAAAAAATATGCTGAGTAATGCTCTTTAAAAGGTAGCTGGAGCATTACATAAGCCGAAAGGTAGAAAAAAGTAGGCATAAGTCCCCTAGGGACATGTGAATGTAGTTTTGTCTTGATCTTCTGGAGCAATTTTTATCTGGTTGTAACCACTGAAACCATCTAGAAATGAAAAGTACTTTTTCCCAGCTAGAGAGTCAAGCACTTGATCTATGAAGGGCAAAGGAAAGTGGTCCTTCTGGGTTTCTGTATTCAATTCCCTGTAGTCTACACAAACTCTTGATTTTCCACCTTTCTTGGGAACAATTACAAAAGGTGAAACCCATTTGTTGTCTGATATAGGGTAAATAAAACCTACATCAAGGATTTTTTGAAGTTCAACTTTCACTATCTCCCTCAAGGTAGAGTTCATCCATCTTTGAGGTTGCTTGATAGGTCTATAACCATCATTAATATAGATCATATGCATATATAAATTAGGCTCTATGCCTTTCATATCATGGTAATCCCATGCATATGTTGTTGTGTGTGCTTGTAGCATTGTGTGTAGAAAATTTTGTTGCTCTTTAGTCAAGGCATTGTTTATGTTCAGTATTTTTTCAGGTATGACCTCCAATTCTTTGGATGATTTTTGTATAGATGAGAGGTCAAGACTTGTAATTATTGGTACACACTATTGTGGTAGTAAAGAATGAAATATTTGAGATATTTATTCTAAGGAATTGGTGGGTATAATACTTTGCAAGGGGTCTTGTAGGCATGTGAGACAGTCCTGTTGTCGCTGGCTCCTGCCACAGTCATTCTAGATTATGTGAGAAATGAGCTTATCTTCATCTTGGTCATCCAACAAGGGGTTGCATTCTATGGTCATCAATGTATGTAAAGAATAGTTATCTTCCTCATCCAAAGTGGGCCAAATAGCTTGCTTAAGGTTAGTATAAGGTTGGGCTAGAGGATAGAGGACCAGTTTCTTGGTCATTGTCCCATTAGATATTATCATATTCCCAGACCTACAACCTATGAATGCATCGATTGTAGCTAACCAAGGTCTTCCTAGGATGAGTGGGTAGCCTGCAAGATTAACCTTTGGTTTTAGAACTATAAAATTAGTAGGATATTCCCAAGAATTCAATGCAATAACTAAGTTTTCAATGATTCCTTCAGGCTTGACTTTTGACCTATCAGCTAGCTATAAAATAGTTTGTGTAGGTCTGAGGCTGGCTAATTGAAGCAATTGCATTGTTTCTTTTTTCATAACATTAATTGTTGCCCCCAATTCTATCAAAGTATTCTTGATGAGGGTTCCATTAATCTTGACGTCCACTACTCAACTACTAGGATTTGTATACTTAGGTACACTAATGTTCCCAGGTTTCCCAAGACATGGACTGTCTAAGGATCTTTTCTTTTCCTTCCCAGTTTTCTAAGACATAAATCCCTCATAGTTTTGGTATAGATAGGGATATCTTTGATAGCTTGGATGAGTGGTATCTTGATGCTCACATCTCTTAACTAGCCTAAAAGGTCTATCTCAACCTGTGTGTGATTGTTTTGAATAGCTAAACGTTTAGGAAAAATGAGGCTTTGGACTTGAGGTAGTTTGGTGTACCTAATTTTCCTTAGGTTCCAAAGGTGTTTTGTCTGAAGCTTCAATTGTAGTTTCCTCATCCTACATTTATGTAATTTGAGGGGATGAAGGTCCAACAAGTTTTCTTGATCTGAGGTGGACATCACTCACCTCTACCCCATAAGTGGGATATTGTATAACTTCATTAGTATAAACCTATTGAACAAGCTTGTTGTTAGGGTTAGGTGCAGATTGGGCAGGTATTTGTGGTTGCTTGGGTGGTTGGTATGTAGGATTTGATGGAGGCATAATGGCTTGTTGTTGTGGTGGAGGAGGGAGCATATGCTGCTGATAGTTTATATTTTGTTGTTGCCACTACTGGCCTTTTTGACATTGAGCTTGCCACTGATTTTGTTGTGTTGGCCATTATATATTATAATTGGAACCCTAAAAAAAAATTTGTGGCCAAGGATTTGGCTATTGATGGTTCTAATTTTGTTGGGGTTGTGGCCATTGTTGAGGGTTTTTCCATTGGTTTTGGTTTACCAAGCAGGGTTGAGAGTTCCAAACATAAAAGTTTTGATTCCCAATAGGAAAGGATGAATTAAAGTTGAGGGGGTCTTGTGGTAGCTAAAGATCCAGGGCCCATACAAAAAATGTCCAAGAAGAGACTTGGGCATGAAGTTCATGGGCAAGAGCATGAATCAAGTTGTATTGTTGACACTTAGGGCACTTTTTGACAAAGACAAAAGAATCTTGTTCCATATTTTTCCAATAGCAACTGATGCAAAGTAATTTTTGAACCAAATATCATGTACCAAAATGTCCTCCACAAGCACTTGAATGGGATTCTTCACGGGCAATGAGGATCTTTGATTTGTTAAGATAATGAAGAGGAATACCATTATATAATATTTGATATAAGATATTAAATTAAATTATATATCATGCCACAATTTTCTACATATCAGCTTGAATAGTTTTAGTAGAAGGATCGAGGAAAGTACCATCGCACAAGTAGTTGAATATGTGTGAATACAATTTGCTTGAATGAATATTAAGACAAAAACCACATCTTTTTTAGCATTTTTCAGAAATTAATGGAGAAGTGAGATTATGAATAGTGAATTTGAAATCCAAGGATGAATCATCAAGGGATATAAGGGAAGCAATGCTCACCATTGCATCTGCATGCCAATTATGTTTCTATGGGATATTGTTACTGGTGTTTAAAGGGAAAAATGTTTTAATGTCGATAATGTAAAATCACGGTATTGGGATAGTTTATCATTTTTTTCTTGGTAAGATCCATTTATTTGTTTTATGCAAGAATCTCCAAATATACATATGTTGAACATTAAGTGATAATGTTGCACACAAATTGGCAATAAGAACTTCATACTCCATAATGTTATTAGTGCATAATAATTTAAGATAGTAAGATAAGGGAATTGATTTACCTAAAGGAGGTAATAGTATAACACTAGCACCAAAGCTAGTTTGACACTTAGAACCATCAAAATACAAATCTGATATCTTATCAATTTCTAATGAGAGGACATGATCATTGGGAAATAACTCTATGTTGGGTAAAGAAAATGGTGAAAGAGCATCTCCTAAGTGGTCAGTCAATGCTTGTCCTTTAAGTACCTTTTGAGAGAAAAAATTAAGATCAAATTCTATTAACATCATTATTGATTTAGCAAGATGTCTTGATAAGATAATTTTAGAAAAGAGATGTTTTAATGGATCAAATTTCACAATCACATGAACTTTGACATTTAAAAGCTATCGTCTTAACTTATTTGTTGCAAACATGATAGCTAAACATTGTTTTTATATTGCAATATATTAAATCTTATAATCAAGTAAAGTACATATAATATAGTATACATGACTTTTTTTACCAATATCATCATGTTGCAAGGACATTAGATGAAGCAAAGATGTAAAGAAGAAAAGGATGTCCTAAAGTAGTTGGTTGTAAAACAAGGGGATTAGCCAAATATTATTTTAACTTCTTTGTAGAATCTAAGCTAATGTATTGTAAACTTGGTAGAATCTACTCAATTCAGAGGTTTAACTGGTTGAATAGTCCACTTTACATTGCTTAAGACCACATTAAATTGTCGACCCAAGGCTTGTAAGCTTATGATGGTGCAACATTATATATGCCTTCATGGACTTAAAAATACCTAAACTACCCTACTTAAGTTATTCTAATTGTTGGAAATTCACAAAACTGCAAAACAACAAAATAGTAAAAGCATAAATCAGAACTAGTTGCTACGGGTACCTATAGTAAAGACTGTAACTGAACTGCTTCTAATAAAATGATGTTGTATTAACTAAAAACTTAATAAAAACTAATGAGTCAATTGAACTATCCTTCAGAGTGCTACTAATGATCATTACATGCATATTCACAAGTATTCATGCATAATAAGCAAGAAATGAAATTCCAATTAACTTGCATATGATTCATAAACAATGATAAACTAATAACAACTATTAACAAGAATAAATAACTGAATGGTGAAGTGAAGAACAATACCTTGAGTGGCTTGCTCAAGTAACTATTCCCACTTTAACTGAACTCAATCTAACTAATAGATTTTAAGCATTCCATGAATTGATTTCCATTTATTGCATAATATGAAAGATTTACAAAAGATCTTTGCACATGTTGTACTTAATCATTCTAAATATTCATGTCTTCAAAATGAAAAGTAACTAATAACATAAAACTGAGAAAAACCAACTAACTAGCCTACATATTCAACCAATATTTATATACAAACTGAGGGAATCTTTATTGAAAGCATCAACTTAACCAAAATCATTAACTCCACTCCTAGATAATTAGAGCGTAGAATTAAGACTTGGAATTATTCAACCTATAACTGAAAAGGAAAGAGAATCCTATCAAGACTAGAACTCTATCAAAATAGAATGCATGCAAACATACAACCATTTGTCAAAATTCCATAGGTGAAAGGGACCTCTTCTTCAATGTTTATTAACTGATTGCTAAAGCACATTCTATCTTCATTAAGTGCCTTCAACCAACGATCATCACATTCAACTTATTTTGGAGTTTCCCTTGTTTCGATGTCCAACGTCCCTTTTGCTACAGGTTCATCCTGCAACTACTGTGTACCACGATTCCTCTTTTAGCTACAAGCAAGTTAGTTTTGCAAAACATGTACACAAGGATAACTATCACAATTAAACATAACATTCCATCAACATTCCATACACATATTCATATAAACCATTTAATGCTAATATATTATAACAATAATTTCATTACCATGTCTTTGGGTTTAAGTCTGTATAATGGATATAAAAGGATAGTATGATATGGAATATTGTCTGGAGAGTGTGTTTAAAAGTATCTTAAAGTCTACATAAAACCAACAGAAAACAAGCTATTATCTAGACCTATCATTCTCAAAAGCCTTTTGGCAATCTTCATTCCATTGAAAACTAGAATCTTTCTTAAGGAGTTGGGTGAAGTGGAGAGTCTAATTAGCTAGTGGTGAAACACACTAGTGAATAGCTTGAATCTTCCCTTGTAAGCTACAAAGTTGAGAAATTTTTTTAGGAGGTGGCATGTTAACTATAACATCGATTTTATTTTTCTCCACCTCAATACCTTGATGCGACACAATAAATCCTAATAATTTACCACTATCCACACCAAAGACACATTTACAAGGATTTAAGCACATGTTATATTTATGAATTTGCATTTTGACATGATCATGGCGTGAAATGGATTCAACGAGAAGATATCATCGATATAGTCCTCTCAAATATTATGAATGAAGTCATGAAATATTAGTGTCATAGCCCTTTGATATGTTGCTCCAATTTTTTAAATCCAAACGACATGATCGCCCAACAAAATGTTCCCTAGGGTGTAATAAAAGTTCTTTTAAATTGATCTTGAGGAGTAATGAAGATTTGATTATACCTAGAAAACCATCCATAAAGTACGGTAAATCATTTACAATGGTAGAATCAACAATCATATCTATGTTAGGATGAGGGAAATAACCTTTCAAAGAGGCTTTATTAAGGTCACAAAAATTGATACATATTTGAATATGATTATCAGGCTTAGTGACAACCACAATAATCAACATCCAAGGTGAATAATCAATAGGGAAAATAAAATAAACTTGTAAAGGCTTCTCAATCTTAGTATAAACCAACAAAGCTAGCTTGGGATTCATTATATGAATCTTTTATTTTACTAGTTTAGCATCATCAAGTTACACAATGTTATGCATGACTATTTTAGGATCTATGCCAAGCATATCAAAATAAGACCAAACAAATAATTCAAGAAAGTCGTGTAAAAGTGTAGAATGTTCTTTTTGTTTGTGAGATTCAATATTTTTTTTATTAGAATAACCTTTTCAAGGTTGGATGGATCCATCAAGACATCAATAGTATCTCCTACAAGTAATGTATTGCAGTTTGGGACATCAAGAGGATGAAGTAATTTTTAGGAAATTTTATCAGAATTCAATATATCATTTGATGTATAGGCATATTTCCCAAAGTATGTGTCAACATTTAGATAATAGGGAAATCCATGATCATGATAGTATTGATGTAAATTGTCATGAACTCCCAAAATTTCCACTAAAGACTCATTAGTTGGGAAGATATATACTAATTTAGTTCTTCAGTTGTAGAATCTATGTCTATCATTTTAGGATGAGCTAGATTAAATGATAATGGAGGTTTATCTTGAAATATTGTGTTTATATTAAGAGAAGGTCTACAGAAAGCATTGGTGGGTTTCAAAGGACAATAACTAAGTCTTGTCATCAAAGCTTGCCTGTTGATTTCTACATGAAACTTGTTATCGTGTTCCTTTATACCACAACCATTACCATTATACCCAACTTGAGAAAAGATTATAAATCAATCCTTCCATAAATAGATTCCATCTCTTTCAATAAAGGTGGTTTTTCACAATCATTATCATCAAAAGAGGATGTGTAACTAGTATCTATTATAAAATTAGGAGTATTTCTAGTGGTAAAATTAGATGTTTGAGGAGAGGTTATTGGAGATTGTGTGGATGTTACCGAGACATATTTTGGTTCTTCAGGCTTTGATGGTAATATTTTGTACTCCCTAATGAAGGTAGGTGTAAAATATAATGAACCACAATCATTCCCAAAGAGATTTGTCATAGATGAATCACAATAATCAATGTCCTTATCATGTGAAGAAAATGGTTCCACTTTTGAAGATCGAATCAAAGGATTCAAGGGTATATGAATATGATTTTTATGTTTAGTTTTAGTTTGTAAATAATTTTTAGACTGTATCCACCTTAACCATATAAACCTTGTTGTTATATGATATTTCATTATGTAGTAAAGGGTAGAAGGAACTCATCCCATGGTCTACCAAGAAGAAGATTATATGAGAGATAATTTGGCATGACATGGATAAGGGTAGGTAAGACCACAAGATCTACTTTAATCAATAATGTTATTATTCCTAATGGTTTCCTACTGATATTATCGAAGCCACAAATTAAAAAAGAATCAGGTTTAATGAGAGGTTCATCTACACCAAGTTTATGTATAAGGTCAATGCTACAAATGTTAAAACCTAATCCATTATCAATGATAGTAAATCTAACCCCATAATGATTAATAATGACCATAATCATTAGAGCATTGAATATTGTTTTTGAATATTAGAAGAAGGTAATTCACTTTGATGGAATATAATATCCAAGTTTGTTGTATTATACCATCCAACAAAGTTGTTACATCATTTAGTTTGACAGAAGGTGGCACAACAATCATATGTAAAACCTCTTGGAGCATACTATGGTATGTAGGTGAATTTTGAATTAAGTCCCAAAGTGAGATCTTAGTTGGAGTAGCATGAAGTTGCTCAACAAGATCATACTCCTTACCATTATGTTGAGAAAGATGAGGTGTGGGAGGAAGAATAGGTTGTTGAAACAAGGAATAATTGATGTTTGCTTAACCTATTTATTATTTTGAGTGTTGTATGTTTGAGAAATTGTATGATAATATGGTTGTTGTGACACATTTTTTTGTATATGATTGTTTTTAGTAAGTTGTTTTGCAAAATTTAAAATGTAACTACGAGATTTTAGTTGATTTGGAAGAGGTCCAATAATGAGGACAAGTTGATTTTGTGACTGATGTTTATGATAAGGTGGATAAATGATAAGAATTGGTGTTACTAAATCTATTACATTTATTATTCTTTGACATATTTAAGTTTTTAGTCTTAGAGGATGAATTTAATGAGATGGAGTCATCGAGGGCTTCATCCAACATATCAAAATCATCACTACTAAAAAAAACTCATCAAATGCATAAAAATCTTGTAGGAAGAGATTTGACATGATCGGATAACCCTAATTCCTCCAAGAGATTACAAATATAGCCCATATTTACTTTGAGACTAATGATAAAATGTTAATCAAGATGCATTATGACTTATGTTTTGGTTCCTTAAGGTGAATTTGACCTAGTACAACAAATTATACCTATTATAGAACAAACTTCTGGAAAAAGTCTAGATTTGCCACAAAAAATTGAGCAGAAAAAGGTAGGTTAGGGGTGAGGGCACCCTTAACCAAAGATGTAAGGTTTTTAATATTTGAAAGTTTAAACAAGTGTTACTATATGTACAAATCTAAGACTATGAAAATCCAAGTTTGATACTGCACAAGATTGAGAAATTTGTAATATTCCTAATTTTGTTTGTGAAATTCTACCTAATGTAATCAATTAGGGTTTTTATTACACAAAATGTTTTTATATCCAAACTAATTCATGCAATAATTCAAAAGAATACCAATTTTAACAATAAACCTAATGTTTTACTAAAAACTAATGAGAAGATTTCAAATTTATGCAAAAGACAAGGAAATAGTATTTCTTTTCTAATGTAAACACACATTTATTTGTAAATTCCAAGAGATTCAATTTTGAATGACAATTTAGATCTAATGATATGTAATAAAAATTAAAATATTTTACTAGTGTAGGATATGTTAGGTTTACCAAAATTTGATGTAGAAAAAGAGACCTTAGATCTACCTAATGTAGGAGTTGAGATATAACTCACATAACATGTTAGAGTCACTCAAAGACTCAAGCCTTCGAGATCATTTGCAAAAGCCAACAACTGTAGAGTCTACACTAATATATTGTAAACTTGGTAGAACCTACACAATTCAAAGATTTATTTGACTGAATAGTCCACTCAACATTGCAAAGACTACATTAAAATGTCAACCCAGGGTTTGTAAACTTGTGATGGTGCAACATTGTATATGCCTTCAGAGACTCAAAACTACCTAAGCTATCCTATTCAAGATATTCTAATTTTTGGAAATTCACAAAATTGCAAAACAATGAAAGACATAAACCAAAACTAATGGCTACAGGTACCTACAACTTAAACTATTGCTAATAAAATATTATTGTATCAACTCAAAATTGATAAAAACTAATGACTCAACTAAACTAACCTCTAGAGTACTATTGTTTAACCAATGCATATTCATGAACATTCATTATTAATAAATAAAGTATGAGATTCTAACTCTAACTTGCATATAGTTCATGAAGTAATGATAAACAAAAAATAGCTATTTAAAACAAATATATACAATTGGAAAATGAAGTGAAGAACAGTTACCTTGAGTGGCCTACTCAAGTGGTTGTTCTCACTTTAACTGAAACCAAATCTAACTAAGAGATTATATGCATCCATTTAAATTGACTTCATTCATTGCATAACATGAAAGATTACATAAGATCTTCTCACATATTGTATTCAATCATTCTGAATATCCATCATGTTTTGAAATTGAAAATAATTGATAATGGAAGACTGAAAAACCAAATAACTTATCTAAGGATTCAACCCACGACTATATACAAGCACAAGGGAATCTTATTCTAATCAACAACTAGCCGTAATCGTTAACTTCCACTCCTAAATATCAAAGCATACGGTTAAGATTGAATTGTTCAAACCATAACTGAAAAGAAAGAAGAATCTTAATAGGACTAAAGCTCTGTAAAATAGAATTGCATGTAAACACACAAATGTTTGTCAAAATATTATCAGTAAAGGAGTCCTTCTTCAACACTTATTAACTTGTTATAATGATGCACATTCAACCTCCATCAGGTGCCTTTAATCAATAATCATCATGTTCAACTTAATCTAGAACTCCCTTGTTTTGTTGTCCCAGTCTTCCTTTTGCTGTGGGTTACAACATTCAACTGCTACGTGCTACAATTCCTCCTTTGCTGCAAAAATGTTAATTCACAAATCATGTGCACAAGACTAATTATCATAATTAAAACATAGAATTTCATCCACATTTCTTACATATCTTCATATAAACCATGCAATACTATTATGTCATAACCATATTCCATCATTATATTTTAGGCCAAAGTTTGCATAATAAGTATGAAAAGATAGTATAATATAGGAGCATTTTCTGGAAGGTATATCTAAAAGTGTCTGAAAGTGTATATGAAAACAACAAAAAATGAGCTAATAATTGGACCCATCAACAACCTTCCACAAGAGGAAAAAATAAGAACATGAAATTGCAACAATGGATGCAAGATGTGGCCAATATGCAATACTCGAGATTGCAATGATGTATTGGACTTACACAACTGAATTAAGATTGATACAATGTACATATGAAGCCTTGCTTATATAGGCAAGGGTGATGATGTACCTACATTAAATGACTGTGCCATAATTAAATGGCATGAGTCAATATTAAATGACCTAGGACACAAACATTAAATAAAATCCAACTAGATAAGATAAGTGACGATTAATGCTTAACTAGAAAGATACCCTCCTAGGACCTAGGTGGACTTAACAATGTAAATAGGACCTAGATAAGACTAGATAGGAAAAATACCTATTTACACCAACACCCCCACTTAAGTATAACTTAGGGAGTCGATTATTATGCAAATGACATAAAGATGGGTCTCAACTACGAGGCCATGTTAGGTTCCCATGTACAAATGCAAAGACAATCTCTCACAAATGGAGAAAAGCAAAAAACCTAGTGGGACAAAACTCCTCCCGAAAAGAGATGAAAAAACAAAATACTCTCAATGATGTATGAGAGGGACAAAACCTCATCTGAGAAAAAAGACCCCCTCATAAGAGAGAAGAAGAGAGACCATGCAACCGCCTGCGATGGTGAGTCTCTTGCAACAGTAGAAGCTTGATATTGAATGTTGAATATGATCTAATATCATTGAACAACTTTCCTCCCCTTAGGAAGAAACAAAACCAAAATGATATGCAGGATGTTGTCCCATTCCAAAAAGGAAGATGAGGGAAGAAGAATGATATGTGATGTCTGAACGATGCTCAAGTGTCCCCATGTCGATGTCGAAAGTTGAAAAACTCCAAACAGGCATTCTAGGCCACATAACTGAAGATGTTAATCCAAAACCTCCTAGAAACGGATATTGAACACACTCCAAAGATAAAGAAACTTCCTCTGAAGAAGCCTCCTCCAAATGTTGTCCAAAGGTATTCACACTCATATCAAACTGCAAAGACTGATCATGTAGAGAATGAACAAGAGGGTCAGAGAATTCCCTCACAACAACTAAAGAAGAATCATCTCCATCAAAGAGAATATGTATGCAATCAATAGTGTCTCCCAAATCTAAAATGTGAGACTCAACAAACAACCCACCAATGTGTGTTAAGTATGCATCCCAAGTAGCTATAATTGGAAGACAGTGTAGATCTTGCTGCACTAAATCACAAGAGGCCAAACTTGTGCCAATATGAGCATCATCAAATGCAATAGAAGATGGAGGAGATGAAATGCAAGTCTTAAGAATAAGATTAGATGTGAGAACACCAAAGTTCAAGAAGCCAAATGTCTCCTTTGAATCATGGTTCACACTAGAAGTGTGATCAACAACTGAAGGAACAATGTCATCATCAAAAGCAAAATATGCAAAGGTATACAACCAAGATGAATGATCAACCATCCCAATAGTAATAATCTCTTGACTCTCCAAGTCTCTAATGATAATAGAATCAGGAGGGAATTCCACAGTCCTCCCATCTCCACCATGTGTAATCTATAACATGCTCATTGTTCTACCCAAAAGAAATTACTATGCTTTACCCACAAGTGAATAGTTTAAGAAGTTAACACTCAACAATAATTTTTTTCTTTTCAAACTCAATAACATTTTGCACTTTTGAAATAACCTCATTCCAAACTTTCCCATTGCATTACAATGAAACACTACAAAAACCCAAGTAATGATTACATAATTTCATGATAACATTTCACATTTACAATTTCCATAGAGATGGATACAAGAATATATACATAGCTTCTAAGAGCTTACTGAAATAGAGATACAAATAGTTTAGATTTCCCAACACTAGTGCATACATTCTATATGTCCCCATTACTTGGTGCATACATTCTAGTTGTCCCCAATATTGGTGCATACATCCTCAAATCTTGGCCACCAACTGTATGAGGGAAAGCATCACTTGGGCACTTTTCTGCCAACCATGGACTTACTATGGTCCCCACACATCTACTTAACTAGTAAGATGGCCCCACCCTTCGACGAAGAGATTGGTTTGGTAACCTCATAAATCTAGCCTTCCTGGAGCATGATGTGTCTTACATATCTAGATCTACCATACAATGGATACAACCTACATGTATGATATTCCCTGCCTAGTATGCAAACTTGGATCATAGTGAACTGACAGTGTAAACAGTAGCAACTTACACTACTTTTGCCAAGTATTCATCACCCAGAATTTAGAGTGGAGTTCACACACTCACCCACCTTTCTAGCTCGATTTGGTTTTTGACCATTCATACTTTTTACATACATTCCATAAAAAGAAAGTGATGACATAACAAATTGACTAACTAGGTTACACACTTTCTCATGGATTATCTTGACCCCAAGAATAACCAAGTTAACCATATGAGTGAACATAATGTCACAACATTAAATGACTCCATTTCAAAAAGTATGATCTCATCAATAAATGACTTTAATTCAAAAGTATGATCTTCAACAATAAAAGACTTCAGTCAAAGGTTTAATCTCAACAATAAACGACTCCAATCCAAAAGTATAATCTCAACATTAATTGACTCCATGAGTATAATCAACAATCAAATGATCAATCAGATCATATAGGTTAATCCCAACCTAGGGTTTCAATCAAAAGTGATGTAACAATCATCTGATCATAAACAAATCATTAAACCTATGCATCAAATATTAACATGTTTACAATGTTCACTACATTTGTATATAATCTGAAGGACATTAGTCTGAGAAGAGTTTGTGCGTCTGCACCTACAAGACCTATTCTTGATACGACTTTGGGTTGTTGGAATGTGAGTCCTCTTTTAGAATTCTGTGAATAGGAATAAACTCTTAATCAAAAAATAAGAAAAATACATAATCGAAAAATACATTTTTCAACCCAAGTGTTGAATATTGATGTAATACACCCTAACCCTAGGGAAAAAACTCTCTTCCTACTTCAAGGATATATGAGTAATCAGTCAAGTATAGACTATCAACATGGTTTGCATAGCAACACAACCTATCAATGATGACATGTCTATCATGCCATCATTCTCATTGTATTACTAACCTCATTATCCAAAGAGGTTTACCTAGCATCATAAGCTAATAATTTCAAGATAGAACTTTAATTTCCATACTTCACAATTCATGCAACATACGTATAGTCTTAATGAACTAAGTATAGTTCTAGTAGCATTAAAGCCACATAAATTCCAATATAGTATATATGTATTCCCATATAAAAGGGTTTCATCAATTCAAGACTCAATCAAGAATCACACAAGATTGTCCCAAACTAGGAAATAACTAAGTTCATAAAAACAAGCATATTATGCATTCCAAAATCAATCTTTCCCAAACAAAGGTATTTATAAACAAATAACCTTTCAAACATAAATAATAGAGGAATAGAAATCAACATGCTTGGATTTAAAGTTCCTATTGATAATACTGCTTTCTAACCTCAACCTCCACAATCACAATTGCAACTTCTTCAATGTTCAACTCATCTCCAAAATCTAGCCTCCTCTTAAGAATCTCAATAAACACAAATTTACAAACAACTCTCTCTCTCTCACCAAAAGCTCTCAAAATAATGCTTGCACAAAAAAACTACAACAAAATAGACATGTAGAATTCTGCATGGAAAAGTGTGACAAATGGTAGAGAGAACACCTAAGTTATTTATACTAAAATATGAACATGTTAATGCTACAAATAAGCTATTAATTTTTCCACCACTCTAATAGCCAAACAAAAATGCAACGACTCAGCTGATATGTGGTTGATTTAAACTTTCAGAGTGCAACACACAATAGTCCAACTTCTCAGTTAAGAATGAGTCACTGATACCATGGTGACAATAATGAATTAAACTCAGAAATGCAAGCTACATGTTTCCTTATTGCAATATGATTCGACTTGTCTCATCCAACTCATGCTTGAAGACCAAGTCTCATGTTTACTCACTGTTGTGTGTTGGTTTTCAACACAACAAACTTCTAAAAGCTTCAAATTTTATTTAACATTGTGCCACCTTTCATGCAACGCGCCCTCTCTTTTATACGTAGGTTTGACCAAGTCAACAACGTAACTCATTCCATTCTCTTTGCAAATGATTTGATGCATGGTAATTATGCATTGTTTTGAATGCTTTAAGACTTATTCTTCCATGCTATATGCGTGCAACTTTTATCTTAGTCATTTACTTTATAGGGAAAATCTTTCACTACTTTTATTGCAATCACTATATATACCTCACTTTGTTACGTGTGGGTTCCTATATTAGTAGCAACTTAATTATTTTGCATTGCCCACTATAGCGTGGTTTAAGCGCTGGTTTTCATTCCTTCCGATATGCATATTCACTAATCAATTCATTACCAGCTTATGTGCTAATATATGCGCTTTGTTTTCCTTGCAAACATTTAAATATGCATTTAAATATAAAATAATATATTATTAATACGTATATATAATTTATATTTTATATTATATATATTAATATATATATATGTTTAAATATATATCATCATCTATATTATTAATATATATATATATATATATATATGTAATATAACATCCATTGTTACGTTATATATATTAATATACTCGTTTATTTGAACATTACTTACCAATCACATATGTATACATGCTAACAATTACATATACATATATCGTTATCTCAATATCAATAATAATCACATTGATCGATTGATCGATATATATATTTACGAAGGAAAACTCAAACTTAATACAAAGATTTAATCACGTAAACAAACTAAGGAACAATCAAGAAATCAAATACCAAAAACCAAAACCTATTTCAAATCATCCTCAAACAATGACTGAAGGTTACTTATCTTGACTCAACTAGACCAAACTAGGATGTGAGTGTGTGTATACTCAATTAGACTCATTAAGGGTTACCAGACCAAGTTCTTCTCCTGAGTGAGACTCCACCTCTCTTACCTGAGGGCTATCCAACTTAGTGTATTACAAAGGTAGTTATCCATTCCAATGAAATTCATTTGCATCCTAAATCATTTGCATCATCAAAGCATTAAAGTATTCACATTGCAATACATATTCATTCATTGCATTTTTTGTCAGTATAAAACATAATAATTCCTTCAAAAGTAATAACATATTAATATATATTTTAGTATTTCATTCACCTGTTAAACATATTAAGGTCACAATTTATATTTTTCATCATATTTACTCATGAAAGTAAAAGTAACATGGTAATTGAGAAACAGGGTGTACGTAATCTGATATATGGAAAAAAGATTGTTCATCAAATGAGGAACACACAAAACATCTTGGAAACTATTTTCCCCAAAACTAATAGATCCCTTCCCAAGTACACTTGTGTATGTATTGTTTCCCATCAAAATAGGAGACATAGCACAAGGCTCAAAAGAAGAGAATACAGACTACGAAGATGCCATATGATGAGAAGCTCCTGAATCTAGAAGCCATCTCCCTGATCTTGGACCTAAAAAAGCACAAAGAGCTTTCCCTTTATTTCCTGATGTAGTAGCCAAATCAGCATGACCTTTGTCCTTTGTAGACTGCTTTGAAGATGAAGACAAAGAAGGTGGTGACTCAGACATTCTAGAAGGAAAATCAATATAATTCTTTTTGAGAAGATGCTTCAACTCATCAAGGTCCTTCTTGTAACAAGAATGTTAATCATGCCCAAGCTTCTTGCAATACGAACAAGTAAACTTCTCCTTCTTAGATCATTTATCTAAGGAAGAGGTTTTATTCTTTGGTTGATATGAATTTTGATTGTTCTTTGATTTCTTTTGCTTCTTATTAGTAGTATCTAATTCTTTCATCTGACTAGCCACAATGCCTGATATTTAGAAGACTTGATAAAACCCATTGAGATAAGTTTTTAATGCTCATGTATCAACATCTCAAAAAATGATGCAAATGATGGTGTAGCATATGTAAACCCCATAGTTAACCTATGAGTATGAAAGCTAGAAGCAAAATCAACATAATTAGGACCAAATTTGTTCAATGAACTATAGACCAAATGAATGTCCTTCTTATCAATATCACATGCTTTATATTGCTCCCTTAGATCATTAACCCTAGTGATGTAGTCTTAGGTGTTGTCAAAGTTCTTAGGATCAAGGCTCATTAATTTATTATCAAGTTGATAACCTCTAACTTCATTTTTATAACCATATAGTATTTTCAACTTGTCCCAAGCCTCATGAGAATTCTTGCATGATTCAATTTGGAACAACAAATCTTGAGAAACTAGTTTACAAAGACATCCAAGAGCTTTGGTATGTTCAATCATCTATTTAATCTTTTTCTCATCATTAGTAGGTTCAGGTACCTTATTCTCAACATATAAAGAGTGACCCTCATTCATTAGTATACTCCATGCATGTTGATGCCATGTTGAATAGTTATATGATGTCAACAAAGGAACCTTAGAATGATACATGAAAAAGGGTGATCCCACAATACTAGTTTACAATTTTGGCCAAACCGACACCAATTGATTTTTTCTAACTAAATCTTCACTTTCGCACCTATAGCGCTAAACCGTGGAGGAATTTGAAGATGATGCAAACTAGTGATTTGTGACATTTTTGTAGATTCTAAATATATATTTCAAAAATTTCAACTCGATACATTTCTTTTTCCATCTCCTTCTAAAAACTAGTTTTTTTAAGAACGCCATTTTTAAGGAGTGATGCTCACCATATAACACATAACTTTTTTCCATGAAGGATAAAATTATAATTTTTTAATTTAGATTTGTAACTATGCTATCTAGTGCTTCCAATTGGTTTCATAGTATTTTATTGAATTTTTTTCCTTAATCAAGCTCTTTAAGTCAAACTAATTACAATTTAGACATAGGCATACCGTGATAACAACTTTTTGTGTGTTCAAATTCAATTTTATTTTTTGTTGGATCAAGGACTTAAATATCCGTGCACTCATATATTTTCAAAAAAAAATTGATAATCTTCTATTTTTCCACATGTGTATAAAAGAGCTTGATTTTGATGAAAAACCTACATTCACAAGAAATAAAAATAAATTAATAATAAAATTAAATTTTTAAAATTATACTTCTCGAAGCTTATAATAAGGACTACATACTTACAAAAAAAATAATTTAAATGAATTCATTTTATCCCTAAAAGGTAAATCAAAATTGGTTTTATCGCATTTTGATAGGTGTAAAGGAGACTCAATATAGGTATGGTTTAAAACTAGTGGGTTCCTATCCAAGGGGTTTGATTTAAGGTAGTTTGATCAAACGCCTTCAATTGGAATGCTTTTAAATGGAAATTTTTAAGGCTTAAATCATATATTTTCTAAAAATATGTGATTTCAGCAAAAATCAGATCTCCTTAAATTGTAAACTAGCTTTGTGGGATCACCCAAAATGAAGAGAGCACTAGCAAATATATCTAGACAATGTACCAAGAAACCCCCCAACCAATCAATCAATAATCCCCCAATAACAAGATATGAGTCTGGCCCTTTATGCTTAGTGCAATTACAAATGCCACTTGCCAACAACAACAAAGCGAGGTTGACCCTAGTGCATGTAGAATGCCAAATTTAGCTACAAGCTCAAAGTAAAATTTTATACAAGATGAGATAAATCTGATCACACCACTGCAAATTACACAAAAAATTATGCACTTTCAAAAAAATTCACTAAAAAATGTTATCGTATGAGTGAGAACGAAGCCCCAAAAGTTCTGATAATGAGAGCAACTCAGGAACAACTCTAAAAATCTATAATTTTGGAAAAAACTAGGCACCGAAATTAGAAACCAACTACACCATTGCGTAGAGCACGAAATCATACCCCAAATAAAAAAATTGCGTTGAGAAAGGAGTATGTATGACCAAGCTATGAGCCTCCGAAGTTTGCCTCCAAAATGAAAACTTCCAACGGAGAGGGGGTCCAAATGGAGTGACCTGTTGACAGTCGTTTGACTGTCAAATTTAAGACAGTAAATATTGATGGCCGATTAAATTTCAAATTTAACATAGTGTCGAATGATAGTCATTTGACTGTCAAATTAAGTAGTGTTTTTTGACGGTCATTTGGTCGTCAAATTTAAGATAGTTGCACAAAAAAGCTAAATTTTTTCTTGCATGAAAATATGAATATTATATATGAAAATAAGAGTTTTTTGGCCTTTTGGATGCAACCGTGAGGTTCGTTTCGCCCCAATATGCACCTTGCAAAAAATCAAGCTCAAATCACCCTTAGATTTGAGAAGGGGTTTTGTAACTCTAAAGCTTTGATACCATGTAGGAGTTGAGATATAGCTCATCGAACATGCTAGTGTCACTCAAGGACTCAGGCCTCCAAGATCATCTGCAAAATCCAACAACCTTCCACAAGAGGAAAAAGCAAGAACATAAAATTGCAATAATGGATGCAAGATGTGGCCAATATGTAATACTCAAGATTGCAATGATGTATTGGAATTACACAACTGAATTGAGATTGATACAATGTAGATATGAAGCCTTGCTTATATAGGCAAGAGTGATGATGTACCTACATTAAATGACTGTGTCACAATTAAATGACATGAGTCAATATTAAATGACCTAGGACACAAGCATTAAATAAAGGCCGATTGGAAAAGATAAGTGACAACTAATGCTTAACTAGAAAGATTCCCCCTAATTAATGCTAACTAGAAAGATAGCCTCCTAGGACCTAAGTGGACTTAATAATGTAAATAGGACCTAGATAAGACTAGATAGGAAAAATACCTATTTACACCAACTAATAGATTACCCGAATCAATATTTTCTTGCATCAACATTAGAACTCAAACCACAAAGGTGTTAAGATTGGATAACAACCTAGAAGGAGAGCCCATCCACCTTGCACTTAGTTCTTTTGTTGCTAAGGAGATTGATTTAATATATGTGAATTTATTGATCTAATTTACTATGAAAGCCTAGTCTAAAAACATAATTTTTTTCACACAAACCAAACTGTAAATTGATGAAATAATAACATATCTAAGAATGGAAGATGTGTATGCACCCATCATGGGCTAGAATTGACTGGTCAAGGGTGAGGGCACCCTTGACTAAGAAGGGTGATTTTAGATTTGTAAAATCTTGATCTGCAACTTATAGGTCCACACTACTATTTTCCTATCCTAGAACATGTCGTCTTCATATCTGAACCTACAAAATCATGATAGAAAGGAAAAGGGGTGGCTATATAGGAGTTTGCCTCATTGAAACCCTCATTTTGGTATTTTTAAATCCATGAATAATAGATTTGTTGATGGATAAAGTGTGTGCTCTGAACCTTAAGTGTGTCTAAGATTGTAATGAACTATAAAATGCAAAATAAATGATAAAAAACCTACTCAAGAGTGTTAGAGAAGGATTCCTAAATGACACAATCAAGATCAACCTAAGAGAAAGTCAAATACTCAAGGGAAAATAAAAATACTCAAATACTCAAATAAGCTAAAACTATTTCCAAACCCTAGATTCTATCTTGTTCTTCCATTGGCCTCAAACTCCAAATAGTGTATTAAACTTGATTAAATATGAAAATTGCTTGCAATTCTATAAAATAGGATGTGGATTTTAGCAGAGCTTCATTGTAGTGATTGCCTTGATTTTGAAATAATAATTCATGTTTATATAGTGGAATATATGAATAAATTAAAGTGTAGTCCAACTACTTTAATTTTGAATTTTTGGGATTAATATACCACCAAATCTCGAAATTGAATTCATGTCACATAAATTAAAGAATGCCATAAATTAAAGGTCAAAATTATTGGGTAAAACACTTGGTCTAGGGCACCCTTGCCCTTGACCAACTATTTTGCACACATCAAAGTGTGTTCCTTGAATTTAGGGTCCACTTAATTAGGAATTATCCAAAAAAAGAGCATTTGTCAGCGTTAAATTGATGAAATGTGATTGAGAAGACACTTTTAGGGTAGTATTGACACGTTCTTGAGTTGAAGGGAAAAGCCAAGGCTAAGAATTGGTCCTAAAATGCACTAATGGAATGGAAACCAAAGTGAACCCCAAATAAAGCGTGAAATTATGCTTTCAACCTTTATTTTTGACACAATTTTTCCTACTATAGGAGCAATTTTTTTGTGTCAACATGTGTCTTCATTTGACACCATTGTGGATGATAATGGTTCATATTTTAGCTTGATAGAAAGTTAGGTCATTTAGTGCATGTGTTTAACACACTTTTGGGTTACTATGAATGTGCAAAAGCAACTCGGGTTATCTAATCTTCAGGTTACACGATGTAGCTAGCACATTTTTGGGTACCATTAATATGGTTTATCCCATTTTCACTCACATAAGTGAGAAAAAAAAAGTTGAACAATCTTCTTCTACAAATTTCATCACTTAAAAGAAAATAATGGTTAAAATTTTCACAACAAATGAGTGCAATATTCTCTCAAAATAGGATATATCATCATCGAAAGTTGACTTGACTTAAGAAAACAAAATCAATTCTAAATACCAAATTCATATCTTAGTTCTTGAAAACTTACAAAATGGAGTCACTTAAGCAAAACCTTTTGTGGAATGCAAGAGCTTCGTATAAAAAAAAAGTGTTATAAACAAGTTGTCCAATGCACAACACATGTAGTGGTCTTGCCATTACCCTACATATTAAGAGGGGAGGTAACAACAATGTACACAATCTTAGGAGTAGTAGGGTAATATTTATATATTGCATTTCGTAGCTACACTAAAAACCAAACAATCATCTAAAAGATGAATTGAATAGTCATTTTCATATTGTTAATAAAATATGTATTCTAATTGAATGAAATAAACTTTTATTGAATATTTTTTCTAGTTGTCCAAGTCCTATTTATTTGCCAATCTTTTCTTGCATTACATTATCAAGTCTAAGAAAAACATACTCATCATCGGATGCATTTAATCATAATTGTTTATTATGTTTAATTAGCCCACATATTTGTTGGATGTTTTTTCTTCTTCTTTACAATAGATATTGATTAAAATAGATATATGGCATACCCTTACAAGTGATACCTATTGTCAAGTGATACTTGATCTAAAGATGAAATTGAATGACTCAACAAAACAAAAACTCGCTAGAAATCAAGATATACTAAGTATAAAATCACAACACCTTAAAAGAATGATATAAAAATTATGTTCCAAACAAATTTGATAAAATAAATATCCTTAAACTTGAAATTTATAGCCAAAAAAATCATTCATACAAAAATAACATTATAAAATATTTGAAATCTTCCAATAAACTTAAGGCGATGTTTAAATATTCCAATAAAAAACTAGGCCTACCTAAGTTCTACCATTTCAATGTCATACTTTATTTGGGTCTTCTGCGGAACTGTCCGTGCTTGAACAACTGGTTACGTGTTTCTTCTTAAAAATCTGTCGAAAGAAAGACAGGAGATCGTTCAACTGAATTTTGCCGTGATCCGAACTAAGCAAAAGCAATGGGGTTGACAGACATGTCTCCTATGCAGACGGACATAGCGCTGCAAGTGGTAGTACTGGGCGTAGCCATGGTTCTCATGTGGGTATTATGGGGTGGGGGCGTACCGCGTTCTTTGGCTCGGATGACAGGTCCGAGCCGAACCAAGATCGAGTCCCGGGCCCACTTCGTAAAGGGCGCTCAATTACTGGCCCGGTTCAGATCGTTGAAGGCGTCGGCCTCTGAGTCTTTAGCCGGAGAGGCGGCGGACGAGGCGGAGAGGGCCATAGCCCTTAATCCCACAGACGCCGCCTGCCATATCCTCAAGGGCTTGGCTCTCGAGCGCCAGGGTCACATGGTCGCTGCTCTCAATTCCCTTGACGTCGCCCTCTCCCCCAGGGTTGTGAAAAGCCTGGCCAAAACTGAGCAGTCGGATGCACTATATAAGCGGGCGGAAATTCGGCTCGGCGGGGACGCCAAGAAGCGCCACGTGGACGCTGCCATTGCTGACCTGGAGGCTGCTGTGGCGCTCAACGAGAAGAACGCGAAGGCGCTGTGTATGTTGGGGACGTGCTATGAGAAGAAGGGGATGAATGTGGAGGCGCGGCGGGCGTTTCAGGAAGCTCTGCAGGCTGAGCCACAATTCAGCGAGGCCAAGGCAGGTCTGGAACGTCTTTCTTGAATTCTAAGGTTTTAAGGGGGGCGCGTTCTAGGGTTTTGCTTTTCTTATTGCTTTTTTTTTCGTTGGAAAATAAGTAAGGCTTTGGTCGGAACGCAATCGTGATTCGTCCGTCTCTTCCGATTTTAGGGTTCCAAGTGATTTTCTTGTGTTTAGTTCATGGTAGGAAAAGAAATCGCAATTTAGTCATAACATCTACTGTATAAAATTCCCAAAGGCCAGTTTGGTTCATCACTCTCAAATTTAGGCTTTCAATGGTTTTAGGGTTGTTTCTTGGTTAAGTTTAAGTTGGTAAAGAAATGAAATTTCCTTCCGACATCTAATTCCCGAAAGCCAATTTGGTAAGTCTCTCCTACGTTCAGGGTTTGGAGGGTGTTAAAGGGTTGAGTGCTTGAGTTTATGTTAGGAAACAACAAGTGTTTTCATCAGAGTATGGACGGTATCAAATATCCACAAGTGCGTTACTTTTGTTCTACTTGAATTAAGGGTTTCGAGGGCGTTTAGGCTTTCAGGTTTTGATTTCTGGATGATTGTATCTTTAGAAAAAGAACACGTTCATCAGAATATAAACTGTCCTAAACTTTCTTGCATCGACATTTTAAAGGGAATTTTTTATCAAATTCTCCAGCTGTCCAATATATTTAATATATTTTGCCCCCCAAAAAGATGTTCATTTGGAAACATTATTGATATTTAATATTTTTGTTGTTAAGGCATTAGGGTTTACTTTCTTGTTGTTGACAATTTCGAATTTCTTTCAGATCGAGTTTATGTTGATAAATACAAAATTTTTGGCAGAAGATGGACATTATGAAATATACACAAGCAGGTTTTGTTTATTTTCCTTGAATTTAGGATTTTTAGAGTTTCAAAGGATTGTATGCGTTATAGGTTTTGTAGGGTTTCAAACGTTTGCAGATTTCGACAGTTTTCTGGTTGAGTTTATGTTGAGAAAGAAACTGATTTCAGTTGTAAGATGGAGCTTATGAAATGTCCAAATTCTGCAAGAAGGTCTGGTCTGTTTTACTTTTTTTTTTTTTGTAGGGTATTTAATCTTTTTGCTGAAAATGATTGGATCAAATATTAATTGAATCCTTTTACCATTGAATTTACTGGTTAACAAAGGTTTGGTTTCTGGTTGTGCTAATGTTTGGAAAGTAATAAAATTTTCATTAGAAGATGCGGCTCAACAAGTAAAACCTCTTTAGTTTAGGATTTAAATTCTAGCTTGAGCATATGTTAAGAAGGAAATAAAAGCTTCACCAGAAGGTGGTCTTTAATTACAGTATTTTGATGGGATATGAAAGTAGTAAAATTTCTACTAGAAGGTCTTCAGTTACAGTTCTTTTGATTGGATATTTTTCTTCAACTGGCTAGCTTTTAGCCACATTATAAAAATTTGGATTTGGTAACTAGCATTTTTCTTCTAAAAACATTTCTTAAGCTTTTATATGGATTGTGAATCCATTGTATTTTTTATTTTTTTCCTAATAGTAATAATTACCCTATAATAAATTTCTCTAATTTTTTGAGCTGAAAATATTTTTAAAGCATCCTACACATCTATTTCTTTTTCCAATTTTGAATGAATACATGAAATCTTATTTGTTTTGTATGCTCTGAAGTTTTTCATTCTCAAAGACATTGAAGTTTTGAAGGGAAATACATAAGGTTAAATTTGTGTCGTCTTTTTGCTAGATAGAAGAGGGTTGAGAAGGTCTGTCAACAAAAAAAGGAATAATGCTAAATTATAAATGTCAGCTTTGTGAAACCAAAGTTTAAAAACTTTGAATTGCATTTTGTTGTCATTTTGCTAGATAGAAGAGGGTTTGAGAAGGTCTCTCAACAAAAGAAAAAATAATGCCAAATTTCAATGGTCAGATGTGTGAAACCAAATGATTAGAAACTTTGCATTACTTAAATATCATTTTATAGAATACCAGGTTTTGCTGCTAAACATGTAATAACCCATTAACTTCAGCTCTCCTGTCAAGGTAACTTAGAGGAGCTCCTAAGGTTTGCAGTAATTTCAGCTGAAAAAAAACAAGATAACAAAAATGTGACCTTTTCAGGCCAATCTACAAAGTAGCGGATCTTGGTCTAACTCCTAGCCCCACCTTCTTGTTGAGATGATGGTGCTTGTACTTCCCTGGGAATGAGTAGGGGGTGATATCTGCTGCCTCGGTTCCTATTTCAGCTGGGAAGGATTTAAGTTATATACACAAATTAATAATAAATATGTTCATTTTCCTGAAGGGAGTCTGTTTGGCCAAGATTTGCCTGCAACTTCCACTCTGTGTTGGTTGGGTGTGACTATTTTTTCAGTAGAATTTTCACTCCCTGCTGGACATGAAGAAGAAGCTGAGTTAACAATATAAAGTTGTTTATTCAATTTTTTCTCCTTTAATCTTTGGTTGTCATAGAGGTTAGGATCCTCAATTTTAAACTTTTTTAGTACTGTCAAGCAGGTTTGACCTACACTCCTCTGTTTGTTCTTATAATGTGACTAGTTTTGTGTACAGTTCAACTTCAAAAACTGGGACTTGGCAAAAACTTGGCGGGTCTAAAATTTTACCTTGACTCAAGAAAGAATTTGCAAAAACTCATTAAAAACATGACAAAGTTTCCAAACATTATAAAACACATAAATTTGCAAAGTAGTGTTAAAAAACCCATTACTTTTGGTGTGCTCTCCTAAGATTTAGGACCCATGGTTGGTTGTAGACTAAGTTACTGGTTTGTTGGCCAGGAGTCCCAGGGATGCACAGAGGGAGCAAGAGCACTATGGGTTTGTCCTGGATGAACCTGCGAAGAACCCAGTGCAAACTGACTAAATTGATGATGAACCAGCCTGTAAAGACTCAGATTTTTAAATTTTTTGTTCTGCTCTGTGGTGATCTGGTGAGCTTTTGTCTAGAGTGGTGATCTGGTTTGCTTTTTGTGTTCTGTTTGTTTGTTTCCTTTTGGAAGCATTAGCACTAGAATACTTAAGCAATAACCGGCAGCTCTGCCTCCTTTCTGAGAGCTATTTTATCTCCTGATATGTGAATTGAATCCAGGGAAATCTGGTGGGAATAATGCCATCATTATGAGCAGAACGGGAATCAACAGGTGCATATCAGAGTGGATTAGAATATTCATATCAAGAAATAGGAAATGGAATCTCTGGCACTATTGCCTGGTTGGGAAAGGGAGAATACAATTTTTTGAGGAGGGTGAATTGCAGGGAAGAGAATTTCATCACAACAAATCAAAGAGAGGGAAGAGAATTTATTGGAAGGGGGGATATTGCCCCCCTTAATTATTTTTACCCCCTTCCTTGGGTAGAACGAGATTTACAATCTTCCATAGAAATATCACTCCCATTGTCATCTTCCAAAGCCAAATCAACACCCCCATTACCCAATGCAATTTTTGTGCCTTTTAGATACTTGCTTATTACTATTAGAGCTAGGCCAAACTTAGCACCCAAGCCTTTATTAGAATTATGCAAAGTTGGCTTTTGTAAAACAGAACTAATCAAAGGTCTTTGATTTTTTATACCATCTAACAGTCTCTTATCAATTTCCAAACTTTAGGCAACAATGGCATTTTTTTAGCAACTTGAGGAGGAAAAACCTCCTCCAAATTATATCTAACGTCCATATTTATATCATCAAAAGCATCATGAACAAAACCCAAATGGGATCCCCCAAAATAATCAACAGGTTTCAAATTAAATTTTTATTCACTTTTTTTTTTCAACAAAGAACAAGCAGACCTCAAATGTGTAAAAGTTGTTGATGAACCCTATAGGAGCCAAGGATCACTAGCAACCAAAACAACTTTCCACATGTGAGAGAAGCAATGGAAATGCTATGAAGCTAGATAATTTTTTAGATGCATAAATTAAACTGGTACAATATACAATGAGGAAACCTTTGTTATAAAGACAACGATGAAACCCTAAGACATATTAATATCCTATAATATGAGACACAAATGTAAATCACCTAAGTAAGCTTAAGTATGCAAGTGTGAATAGAACCTAATATGAAACTAGTTAGGTAATGTACCATGTTCACACCAACACTTGTGCAACTTAGGGAGAATGATAACATGCAAAGATGCATGGATGGGTTTTAGTTACAAGGCCATGTTAACATGTACAAAAAAATCTCTCACAAATGGAGTAAAGGAGAAAAAATTGTAAAAAAAAAAAAAACTCCTTTCCAAAGGAGAGAAAAGATGCAAACAAACATATACAAGTGAAAGAAGGGAGATTCAACATGACCTCCCAAGGACTACTTTTGTTGCCAATGTACAATCAATGCTCACTCCATAGACTATGTAGCCTTGTCACAATGTGTAATCTCTTGAAATGATGGTGGATGCTCGACAAAGGATGATGATGAAAATCTAAGAATGCCAAACAATGTTCCTTCCCCCCTTGAGAAGAAACAAAACCAAGTATAGATGTAGGATCTTTTCTCATGAAGGAAGAAAGATCATGATGTATGATGATGTCTTTGAACTTTGGTCAAGTGTTGCCATGGTGGTATAAAAGGATGATACAATCAAATCGGGTACAAGCCTAAACAATGAAGAAAATGATAAACCAACACTTTATGGAGACAAATGAAGAATGATATCCAAAGACAATGATGGTGTGACAACAACTGTGAGGGGGTTGCTATCAAAGAGGAGATAAATATCCTCAAGTGTGTCCTCCAAGTTTACAAGATGGGACTCACAAAACAAACCTGCAATATTTGTTAAGTACTCATCCCAATGTACCAACACTTTATGGAGACAAATGAAGAATGATATCCAAAGACAATGATGGTGTGATAGCAACTGTGAGGGGATTGCTATGAAAGAGGAGATAAATATCCTCAAGTGTGTCCTCCAAGTTTACAAGATGGGACTCACAAAACAAACCTGCAATATTTGTTAAGTACTCATCCTAATGTACCTAATCCAGAAGACTATGATGTACCTACTGCAAAGAATCATTTGAAGCAACTAGTGATGGATATGTCATCCAAGTGTATTGACCATCCCATGATGAATGCACCCACACAAGATGTTTGGATATGAACACTTGGAGATGAATCTGCCAATGTTGGAATGCAAGAGTCCTCAACGTCAAGATAGTTAATCGAAGATAAAGAAGATGAAACCACTAAATCTAGATATCTCCTGCTTTTAACATCAACACTCCCTCTTAGCTAGGGAGGTATCTTTCTAGATATCCATGTCATGGAGTCTCTCAACATGACACCCACAATGGCTACACCCATTTGTGGAAAAGAGTTCATCACGAGTCTCTCAACGTGATATCATCATGGAGTCACTCAACATGACATCCACTATGGCTACTCCCATGTGTGGAAAGAAACATGTGCACAAGTGCCCATCACAGAGTCTCTCAACATGATGTCATCATGGAGTCTCTCAACATGGCGTCCACCATGGCTACTCCCATGTGTGGAAAAACACAAGTACAAAGGGTTCATCACGGAGTCTCTCAATGTGATGTTGTCATGGAGTCTCTCAACATGACGTCCACCATGGCTACTCCCATGTGTGGAAAGAACCACATCTCCGTCTCAGAGATGGACGAGGGCTTTCACCTCATATTTCTTTGTCTCAGAGAATATGCATTATAGCAAAGCTCACTGATGCTGAGTCTCCCTCTGGCAAGGGCGACATTCTCCACTACTCCAAGCTTGTCCCGAAATGTGCAAACTTCACTTTGGAAAGAGGCTTGGTGAGAATATCAGCCGTTTGATCATCAGTGCAAATGTATTTGAGTTGAATTGCTTTCCTCAACACCATATCTCTGATGTAATGATACTTGATCTCCACATGCTTTTGTCCTATCATGAAACACTGGATTTATTGAGAGCTTCACACAACTTTGATTGTCACAATGAATTATAGTTGGCTCCAATGATTGCCCAAACAATCCTGCAAGGAGCTTTCAAAGCCACACTGCTTCTCGAGCTGCTACACATGCTGCAATATATTCAGCCTCAACAGTGCTAAGTGCCACAAAAGTCTACTTCTGCTACACCACGAAATCATGGCGACCCCAAATTGAAGCAACATCCAGAGGTGCTCTTCCTATCAGTTACACTTCCGGCCCAATCAGAATCAGAATAGCCTTGTAACTTTAGATCTTCATAGGAAGTATATCTCAAGCCATATCCCATCGTGCCACACAAGTATCTCAAGATATGCTTTGTTGCAACTAGATGTATTTGTCTTGGCTCACACATGAATTGGCTGAGAGCACTCACCGCATAACAAATGTCTGGTCTAGTATTGACTAGATACATCAATGATCCAATCAATTGTCTGTACATGGTGGGATCTACCAAATCTGAATCAGTTGCTGATTCACTCAACTTCTTCAAATTTGTCTCCATAGGTGTAGACATAGACTTGCAATCCATCATCCCAAATCTCTTCAAGATGTCTATAGTGTATTTCCCTCGACTTAAAATAATCTCATTGGGTCTTTGCCACACTTCCAGTCCCAGGAAGTAATGCATAAGACCAAGATCCTTCATCTCAAACTCGAAGGCTAAATCTTTCTTGCATTTGACAATGAGATACTCTGCTCCAATGAGAAATAAATCATCAACATAAAGAACCAATATCAAAGCCTCACCATCAACTACCTTGAAGTAAAGATTGGAATCTGCATCATTCTTGGAGAATCCCAAGCTCATCAAATATTGATCAATCCTTTCATACCATGCACGAGGTGCTTGCTTAAGGCCGTACAATGCCTTCTTCAATCTGCATACATGAGACTCCTTCCCATGAATCACAAAACCATTTGCCTGCTCAATGTACACTTCTTCAATCACACCATTAAGAAATGTAGTCTTTATGTCCATTTGATGTAGCTTCCAGCCTCTACCGGATGCAATAGCAATAATAGTCCTGATAGATGTATATCGAGCAATAGGAGCAAATGTCTCCTCATAATCTATTCCCTCCTTTTGAGAGAATCCTCTTGCCACAAATCTCGCCTTTTGCTTCTCAATGCTACCATCAGTTGCATGCTTGATTTTGTAGAGCCACTTGGAAGACACAACTGATTTCCCTTCAGGTCTCGGAACAACATCCCAAACATCATTCTTGATGATAGACTGATATTCTTCTGTCATTGCATCTCTCCATACCATATGATGGGAGGCTTCTTCAAAACTAGAAGGCTTAGAATCAATGATGTGACTCATCAATGCTACATAACCTGTAAACTTCTTCGGTTTCTTGCTTTCCCTAAAGGTGCCTCAAGGAGCTGCATACTTTTTGGCCTCTTGCAGTTTGTCTAGCCCATAGAGGTTTCTTTCGACCTATAGCAATGTCTCTCGGTCCATTAGTTGGTTCTATGGGATCAACTGGATGAATAGTCTCGGCTGGCGCATTAGACTCCCTCTGAATCTCAGGAGTATGATCAGGAGATATGTCCATATCTAGAGTAGTCTCTTGCTCTTCACTATCTATCTCCATGTAAGACCCTTTAGATCTTTTGAAGGCTACTTCCTCTTCGAAAGAGACATCCCTATTGATCTCAATCTGTTTCTGCCCTAGAATGTAGATCCTATAGGCTTTTGAAGACTCACTGTAACCCACAAATATTCCTTTCTTGCCTGATGGTTCTAGCTTAGATCTTTTATCCTTGGGCACATGAATATAAATAGGACAACCAAAAATTCTTAAATGACTAACCTCAGGTTTCACACCTTTGAAGGCCTCTTAAGGAGTCATGTTTCCCAATATTCGACGAGGGCTTCGGTTCTGAACATACATGGCGATCCTGGAAACTTCTAGCCAAAGGAAAGTCTATAAATCTTGATCATGAATCATAGCTTTGGCTGCCTCAACTATGGATCTACTCTTTCTTTCGACAACTCCATTTTGCTGAGGGTTGTACGTAACACAAAATTCCCTCTTGATCCTTGCCTCAATGTAGAAATTACAAAATACTCCAGAAGTGTATTCTCCTCCATTGTTTGATCTTAGAACTTTAATTCTTTTCCCGGACATGTTTTCAACTTGAGCCTTGAATTCTTTGTATCTATCAAGTACTTCTTCAGACTCCTTAGATTTCAAGAAGTAAATCCAAGTCTTCCGAGAATAATCATCAATGAAAATTACATAATACCAAAATCAACTCAAAGATGCCACAAACATTGGTCCACACAAATCAGAATGAACAAGATCTAAAATTCCCTTTGATCTACTATCCCTACTATGAAAGGGACTCTTGATGTTCTTACCAAGTGCACATCCTCTGCAAATGCCATCGTGCTCCAGACTGAGCTTTGGTAGCCCAGTAACCATCTTCTCCATGGATGGAAGAGCTCTGAAGTGTAAGTGAGCAAGTCTCTTGTGCCATAGCTAACTTGAATTGATAGAGTCGTGCAATAATCCCTGAACTGGACGAATAGAAAGTCTGTATAGGCTCTTTTGACGGACACCAATCACACGAGTTGTTTTGATACTAGAGTTCTTAGGCCAAACAAGGACTCTCCCTTTAGAAAAAGCAACCTGGTACCCTTTGTCCTCCAATGCTGAAATGGAGACAAGATTTCTTTTGATTCCTGGTATAAACAAGACATCACTCAAATGAAGAGGGATGCCAAAATCTATATGAAGAGAGGTGGTCCTAGCTCCTCTTATAGAATAACAAGCATCATCTCCGATTATCACTTGCAAGTTGGTTTCTCTTTCTACCAAGTCTGAAAGATGCTCTCGATATCCTGTAATGTGACATGAAGCACCACTATCAATCAACCAAGTGTCACTGTTGGTTGGAACATTGCTTGAAAGAGCGGAGATGAATAGAAATCCCCCTGAGTTGTCTCTAGATTCCTTTTGAGGTGACACATCATCAACATCTGTAGTAGAAGCATGTTGCTTTGGTTTTGATATGCAATCTCGAGCATAGTGACCGTACTTGTCACACCCAAAACATTGAATGTGAGAGAGATCCTTCTTCTTTTTTGGTTCGGGAACAAAATCTGATTTTTTGTCTCTATTCCTCTTGAATTGCCTTTTCTCCCTTCTCTTCCTTTCCGTCTGGAAGCTTGAGCAGCAAGGACATGATTTTCTTCATTATGAGAGCTTCGCCCATTTCCTCTTGCTGCCAATGTGGATTCCTCTTGAATGCAATCAGCTCGAAGACAATCAAACTTGGGCAACTTAGATCTCCCATTAATGCTTTGGATAAAGGGCTCCCAAGATTGAGGAAGACCATTCAATGCCAACATAACCAGGTCTCTATCTTCAACTATATCTCCAATGGCGCATAGCTGATCTCTCAACTTAACAATCTTCATGAAGAAGGAGATGACTGAATCTCCTTTAGCCCTTTTTATATGATGGAGCTGTTGTCTCAAGGCAAGAGCTCTGCTGGTATTATTGATCTCATACAATCATTGTAGAGTCTCGAACATATTTTTGGCTGTCTTCATCTTGGAGATAATCAGCACTAGATGATCTTTTACGGAGTCTATCAAAATCTTCCTAGCCTTTGTGCCATTTTTCTTCCATTGAGTTTTCTCAGCATCATCAGATGGCTCGAGCACATCATTTTCCACGAAATCTAGAAGATCATTTTCTTCTAAGGCAATGAGAACTCTGAATTTCCAAGAGGTGAAATTTGATGCACCATCAAGCCTATCTTCAACCTTGACTGTGTTCACCATCTTTGATACTTAGATAGACTGCCCTAGATAAGGAGAAGACTTCGTTGCTTAAACAAATCTAATCTGATCTTGCTTAAACCCACTCTGATACCATGTTAGTTTTAGGCCAGAAATGAAGATAAGCAGAAATACAAAATGATGAACAATAGAACACAGCAAATACCATGGGAAAACCCTCCTTCTCGAGGCAGAAAAACCCAACTAAAATATATCTCTTATATACTGAATGAAAAGAGCAGAAATCTGCTTACAACTTGGGCCAAACACAAGGCCGATTTGATGCAATGAAATATAGCACCTCTCCTAGATGCAAATATACAATCAAATATGATTTCTCCTTGATATCGATCTGATTGATACAATATGATGATCTACTGCAAATGTGCGAACTCCTTGAAGTGCGAATTGATTTGTGAATGAATTGATGATCAAATGAATGATCATCACCTTGTATATATACAAAGCAAGGCAACTTTTCTTTTGGGTCGGCCTCATTTAGAAAATAAAAAAATAAAATTATTATTTATAACAAGGCCGACTTGCCTTGGTATTTATTCATTTATCATTTATTATTTTAAATTTGAGAGAAAGATATCTCCCGCTGCTATAACATCAACACTCCTCATATATCAGTTAGAATTAAAACATATGAAATTCTAACTTGTGCAACATAAAAAATGGTCCCATATCTTGCAAAACATTGAAAGTGCAAGTGTAAATAAAAAAGCTGACTTCAAATTGAAATAATAAGTACTTGGGGAAAAATTAGGAAATACTAGATAGAAGCTTGCAAAGTACACTAAACCAACTTTCCAGCATCTATTTGTTTGCAAAAATCCAATATTGTATGTCCAAGTTATGCCACCCAAAAAAATCCCCCCTTTATGGCATATAAAACAAGTTGCAAGCGTTGTTTGGTTTGGGTGAGGTGGCGGTTATTGTCATTTTGGTGTCGTGGGGATTGTGATGGGGGGCTAAATCTTGTAGTGGCCAATGCTTGTACCTTCTGTTGACAACTAGATGGGATGGAAGTGACACATATTTGAATAGGAATATTCCAAACAAGAGAAGAGAATTGCAGATCTGTAGTGCTAAACCCTATGAAGTTTTATATCAATTTGTAGTTTTTGAGTCTTTTGAGTTCAATTGTGAGGTTTGTTTTGCATTAGGATGCAAAATATGAAAGTTCTTTGGCGTAAACTCTCCAAATAGGGGAAGGGGGGAATTGCGGATTTGAAGCTTTCATACCACGTAAGAGTAGTTGATCAACCCCATAGGAGCCAAGGATCACTTGCAACCAAAACAACCTTCCACACAAGAGAGAAGCAATGGAAATGCTATGAAGCTAGAAAAATCATTAGATGCATAAATGAAATGACATCAGGCAAATTCACCGCCGAAAAATTCACCGCCAACAATTCACTACGGGAAAATTCACCGCCATGACAAATTCACCTCAAGGAAAATTCACCACCAGCAATTCACCGCTGCAGAAAATTAATCGCATTAACATTTTTTAATATATGTTTCCAAAATTTTAATTTTTTTTTTGCAAAAGAATAATTTTCACAACATTAATAACCTCCGTTACAATTTAGATTATATAGTTAACAATACCAACTATTAGATTATATAGTTGTCATATGTATAATTGATTATAGATGGCTAATATTGTTGTATAATTGGTTTATTAGAATAAAATAAAATATATTGAAAAATGTTTTCATTTTTATTATCATAAATCAAATTTTCTAATTGTATATGCGATGAATTTTCCGTGGTGGTGAATTGCTGGCGGTGAATTTCGGTGAATTTTCCAGTGGTGAATTGTTGGTGGTGAATTTTCCAGTGGTGAATTGCTCACGGTGAATTTTACTAGAGCCAAATGAAACTAATACAATATACAATGAGGAAGCTCTTGTTAGAAAGACAAGGATGAAACCTTGGGGCATATTAAGATTATGGTAAGTGTCTTAATCCTACAATATGAGACACAAAAAGTAAATGATTGTAAGCTTAAGTATGCAAATGTGAGTAGGACCTAGTATGAAATGAGTTAGGTAATATACCATGTTCACACCAACAAAATGCCTATCTCTTTTATAATAAAAACAAGCATTTGAGCCAACCAAATAATTAATTTTAATTTCCTGCAAGGACCCATGGAAGGGAACCAAGACGAAATTTGGATGAGCAACACTAGGCTTTAAAGAAATCAAAACTCATGCAATCATATGCAGAAGAGAAACCTTGGAATCTTCCATTTTAATAGCCTCAGCCATTGGTTTCAACTATTTAGGCAATAAAAATCATAAGGATGAAGGCACATTACGCAATTCAACCTATTTAGGGGAGGATTTTAAAACAACCTCTTCTGGATATAAGAGGGGATTCCAAGCAAAAGCCCAAAAATTGTTTGCTAATAACATGCTTTTGCAAACCTTTTTGCAACATTTGGAAAAAGGACACATAAACAAAAAGCTTTTATCCCCAAACTGATGCCAACCAATCATTATAAAAAAACAAGAAGGCAAAATATTAGGAGTCGAACAAACAAAAAAATACCAATTGCCTTGAGCCTGCATTCTTTGTTTTCCATAGCCTCAACCATTTCCTCATGAGGAACTAGTGAGAGAGTGAATGGATGCTGGCCAAGTGTGCCTTCATTTTTGGTCCATGTTTGAATGACCTTTACATCTTCAACCAACGATTTTGCTCCTCCACAAGTCTTCACATCCTAATGAAATAAATGAAGGACCAGTGGTTCTCAAGGAGTGGTCTTATTACACAACCATTAAATGATATAAAAAAGGCTAAATTAACTTCCCAAAACCCAAAGACAAACAATTTAAAAAGAACTGAAAACAAAGACCGAACTTCCAACATAACATCGCGCACCAAAAACCAAAACGACAAAGGACAGAAAGAGGAAGAAAGAAAGCTCAACAAAGACAACAATGGAGGAAGACTGTTCAACTTCCGCTACCAGCATCCACACCAACTCTCCCTCTAAGCAAAATATTTTTCCTTCAAATTTTAATAAGATTTAATATTATATATCAATATTTTAAATTAATACTTTTAATATTTTATTTAAAATTCAATATTTTAATTTAATATAATATGTTTAAAATTTAATATGATTTAATTTTATATAGTATATATAAATTCTGATCTTAATTCCTGCTTTTGGGGGGCAAATATGTATATATTAATGATTTTATATGTTTTGTACAGACAAACCCAACCCGAGTTTTTCTTTGGCTGATAAGCAAAATATTTTTCCTTTAAATTTTAATAAGATTTAATATTATATATCAATATTTTAAATTTAATTCTTTTAATATTTTATTTAAAATTCAATATTTTAATTTAATATAATATGTTTAAAATTTAATATGATTTAATTTTATATAGTATATATAAATTCTGAACTTAATTCCTGCTTTTGGGGGGCAAATATGTATATATTAATGATTTTGATATGTTTTGTACAGACAAACCCAACCCCAATTTTTCTTTGGCCGAATCTGTGAACTGAACAAGTGAACCTGAAAGAATTGGTAACTTGGGTTGTAAACCTATTTCATAATGTTCCTTGAATCTTCTGCCGTAATTTTGACCCATCCAAGTTTACCTATATTTTCAAGGAGAAGGTCAATGTGACGGGCAACAAGTGGTCCAAAAAGCATAGGTGCCACTCTTCAAGAAGCCTACTAGTTTCCACATACGCAACTGCATTGCCTGTCACAACTTGCACAACATTCTCCACATCATGTTATCCAACATGTTGTATAAGGTTTCAACATGTTTTACTTCATTGGAGGCATCAACTGACGAATATCAACTGTCCTCAAGAACACCAATTGTCCACCTGAAGTCACAAGAAGTTGATTAATGTGTGGTTCCTGCCTTCCCTCCTCCTGTGTAGCCCTTTACTCCACCAAATCTCCTTTAGTTTTTGAAATAGAACGTCTGTGTTTCAGCATTCTCCAACAATGGCCTAGTCAACTTGTAAAGGCTCAGTGCCCTGAACTGCTTTCCTGTTATAGTTAATACATTGACCACTGCCTCCAAATGAGGGCTGTTTGCAACATTAAACAATATGCTAGTGTATTAACAAAAGTTGGCACATGCCAGCTTGGCCTTATTATGCTTTTCTTGATTTCATTCAACACCTTCTAATGAAGGTTGCACACCAAGAGTTTCATGAGGAATCAAAAAACATGTGCACATGATTGTGCACTACGTCTCTCTGCAGTATGAGATCCCTGTATTTGTGGGCCAAAGCAAGTTGAAGAGCCCTCAAAATTTGCTTTTGATCCTATAGAACTCATGACAACTGACATCACCTTAGCTGTACTCTTTTTTTCTTCTTCTTCTCGTTAGAAGATGCAAGGAGAGCCCTAATCTCTTTCTCAACCTCAAGGTCAATTCCATTATATATTTGCAGTTGCACATCTTGGCCAGAAATCCGTACAAGGAGAGATTTGGGGTGATTGATGGCTCTTGTCATTTGCAGCCTACAATAGTTGCACATGCCATTCTTGGCTCTGTACCTGCTGTATCATGTTTCCAAGCAGGGTCCCTAGACTTGTTACCACTTTGGTTGCTTGTGGATGCCATTTTCCTTTTCAAAAAATAAAATGAAAGAAAAAAGAAAAATAGAAAAATTTAAACAAAAAATCCCAGCAAAATAACTGAAAATCAGAAATAAACTAAGGAACGTAAACCCTGACACAGCTAGAATGTAAGGCTGAAAAACAAAATGAAACAGAAAAACTGTTACGTACCTTCCAAATACAGTTGATAGATGCACTTAAATTAATCAACAGTCTCTTGGAATTGCACAATATGCAGCCCACAATAGTTGCACCTGCCATTCTTGGCTCTGTAGATAGATCAATTTAAAACACTTTAATTCAACACATATATCAAACATGAAACTTGAATCAATGCAGATACTGATAATAAAAAACAACATAAGCACACACATCTGCACATGAGAACACCAGATATACGTGGAAACCGAAGATGGGAAAAACCACGAGAATAGCTGCTTGGATCTACTGTCCAAATCCAGCCTCACAAAGCAGGAATATAATAAGGGAATTTACAATATGAAGTAGGCACCAACCTACTGGAGACACCAATCCCCAAATGTATTTATAAGCACCAACCTACAGGGGACACCAATCCCCAATACAATGATTTGAGCACCAACTCAATGAATAGAACACCAGTCCTACTGAATAACAAAAATAAAACTTGTGGACCTTTAATGCTGATTGCACAACTTACATACAGCCTGAACTTGATTCAGACACTCTACTACACTTCTTAAGATCTTCTGATGATGGGGCACACTGATTGAGATGCTTCACATTGAATAACACTCACTCACACACAAGTATATTCACTCACCACCTTCTCTTTTATTCTTCACACACTCACACAGCTGCACAAAAGTATGAGGATTATTACAAGACATTACATTAACATCACTCCATGTCGGCCAGGGATCTGCAAATAACCAGGACATAGGGTGGACATAACACGAAACGTGTAACATGTTGGTCCTAAAACAAATTGATTGACACCAAAAGAACATGATGCTGTGTGCTTCGACACAGGAACCTTAACCTCGACCTATTTTAACACCCAACGTTATCTTTAGATGCTGCATGCTACTAGTTGTTGCTGCACAGTTCCGGAACCACCACCTGCTTGACAGACAGGCACAGAGAACCTTCTGTCACTTCAAACTTCTTGCATACTAAACATTTCTTCCGGAAACTTAGGAATATGATAGAACATGTGTAGACATGCTCTCCATTCAAACAGCAGAGTCTAACTCGCCTTCAGGAAGATATACTGAGCATAAATGTACTGCCAAAAAAATCTCTCTGCTGTGAGTAACTGAACTGAACCATTCTGGATCAAACTTCCAAATCACCTCTGTCATCATAAATAGATGTATTATGATACTACAGACAATCCTCAACTGATTTTATTAATATAGCTAGCAATATATACTTCCACAACTCAAAATGATATGACAGTGCAATTTACATTCAATTCTCACTGATCTGCAGACCACTTTCCTTTGACATCAGTGAGCACCTTTGACATCAATGACAACTTCTGTTCGACACTTTGAACATTATCTCATTAGGTTGAAAGCTTAAAGGAGATGGTGTGAAAAAAATGACTTAGCTTGAATGTTTTAATGGGTAGGCTGATGTGTTTTTCTACATGGCAAGTTTTAGTCATGGACTTCTGCAAGTTATGGTTAGTTTTTGGGCAATTGCTCATCAATAACTTTATGAATTCCAGAGTCCAGCAAATAGAAACACAAAATAGATAAATCCATTTGCTGCAGGTTACTTGCTGAGTTTTTGATCTTTGGTTTTATGTATTTGTGTTTCTGGGTGACCCATTTGGCTTACGAGTACTCTCAAGCAGGTGAGTTACTCACGGAGTTTGTAAACTTGGGTTTTATGTATTTGTTTCAAATGTCAGAGGCCAAAACAACAATGGAAATCGAATTTTTAACCTTCCACAAACACTTATTAGTAGAATAACAACATTATTGGGCCCTCTTATTTTATCAGATCTTAGACAACTCAGATTTAAATTACTGTTTATATGTCAACAATTTCATTACACTCCAATCAACAATGACAATGTAACACCCAATCTTCTTATTGTAATAAACAGCAAATACAAATGTAACTCTTGCTCTCTTTTTTATTACGATAATGACACTGTTACATGCAAATGATTTTGCAACAGCAGCAATTCATACCAACAGCAATGGCAAATCAGATTAATACAATGTTGCTGGAATCCGTGTCCAATGATGCTCAAATGCAAACTCTTTGTGAGGTTACCCTCCAAAATATTTAGGCTTTTCATCTTAGGATTCTCTCGTTCGAACACAAGTGCTCAAAATGGATTTTGAAAGAAATTTGGTTAAGTGTAGATGATAATCCTGAATGAAAATGTTCGCTCTTTTATATCTTCTACAAATAGAACAGGTCAACCACTATGCACACCCACAACTTCAAATTTGAACTGTGATCATGGGTTGAAAAGATTCCACTTTAAAATTAATGGCACCAAAATAGACTCTTGCAAACAAAACGACAAGTGTTGGGAAGTTAGGAGGGGAATGGAAACATAGGCGGAGATATCAAGGATCAGAAGTTGGCCAAATCACAAGGTTGAGGTGTTGGGGTAGAGCAACAGGTATGCTTCTAAGGGAAAGTTTGAAAGTTTGAGAAGAAGGGTAGAGTGTAGTTGGAAGGAAAAACTTTCTTAGGCAGGGAAAACACACAACAGACAGAAATAGGGAAGACACAAGTACAAACCTAATATGTACAGTTTTAGATTAAGAAGGGAAGAGTGGAGTTGGAAGAGAAAACATACTTAGGAAGGGAAAACACACAGCAGACAAAAATAGTGAAGACACGAGTACAAGCCTAATATGTACAGACTTGATTAACTGGAAACAGAACATGACATTGTGTTTTTGGTAACCCATTTGGCTTGCAAGTACTCTTGAGCTGGAAAGCTATTGGTTTATGTATTTGTGTTTCTCTTTGTTAGACTGAGATTCATAAAATAAGTATGACCCTCAGAGTAACTTGCCAGATTCATTTGGCTGGTGCATACTTGCAAACTGGTGAGTTGCGGAGTTTTTAATCTTTGGTTTTATGTATATTTACCTCTTTTGGCTGGACTCTGGGATTCATAAAATAAGCACAAACTTCAGAGTGCATAAAGGCACTTGAAGGGAGAGAGGATTCAAACTATCAACTGCTGAGTGATGCATAAGTATTATACATCTAAGCATATACTGCTGGAGAACAAAAAAATACAGCTTTAGCAGTTAATACCATCTTTCATTGTAAATAAAAGTTATGTAAAATGCCATATTCGTAGTATATTTGCTAGAGACCCAATCTACATGTGGGAATACTGAAACTCTATTACATCAAGAGGCATAGAGTAAGCTCAATACATTTTTTAGAGAATTCTTATCAGGTCATTCTATTAAGACAACCAATTATTGGGCTTGAACTTTGAATTGCAAAATACAATATATAGTAATAATATTGTTATTCATTGACATGTCAAAATCTGCAATCCCATTTGATCAGTTTTGCTATATAAGTTTCTGGTTCTAACTTATTTAACAGAAAACACCTGAAAGTTTGATCCTTTTGTTACCAAATGGAGCTCTGAATTTGTAATAATTAGCCTTATTTAATCAGGTTTCCATTATTAATGTTTTAAAATTTTCCACCAATTTGACAAAAATGCTTTTCTCAGAGGTTTCTCCTAGATGCGTACAAGCTGAATTGTTCCCATTTTCATTATTGATTGTTGAAAAGATCTGAATTTTGATCTTTACCACAAAGCATGTTTGGTTGGCCCCGCCGAGCTCTGTTTCAATTGTACATAATCTAAGTTGTTCAATCAGAAGTAGTAGTATATCAGGTCAACTTTATTGATATATGGAGATTGTATGGGCATTGTCATATTTAGATACTTTGCACAAGTGCATGTTTACTTTACTCCAGATGTTACATCCTTCCCTATATGAGCTTGCTTTATAAATTTTATGTTTATTTTTATTGTTGCTCAATATTAGGCTGTTATGTTATTGCCTTCTAAGTGCCACCAAAAATCTACATGTATACTTCCCGACGGCGTTTCATTTATAAGACATTATCTGAAGATTTTTCTTCCTATTCTATTGCATATATTAAGTATAAGTATTGACAGTACCTATCAAGTTTTTTCTTTGGTCTGAGCTGAACTGGAGATAAGACACACATTGGTGCTCCCTACCATAATGATTAAACTTAAGCATTTCTTTTTGGGATTTAATTGGGTCCAAAGACTGTTCTAGGGTTTGCATTGCAGAGGCATAAAGGCTTTTACACCAGAAAATCTCCCATGTGAACTGAATTTTTACTCAGATCATTCATGTTCTTCATTGCAGAGTAGCAGCTAGTGTCAATACAATATCAATGTGTAGGGTCAACTTTCTGTTTCAATATGCAGAATCTTACTGTTTTAAGGATTATAATAAAAATGAAGCTGATGTTGGCTTTAAAATTTGGGAGGGTGGTAGATCTTTCTGTGGGCATTTGCAATGAGTTGAATTACCTTTGTATAGTGATCTTATAATCATGGCTCATTTGAATAGATATCATTTCCCTTGAATGTAACTACTTAGTGGTTTGGGGTTTGCTATTTGCTTAATGGGTCGGTCTGAAACTTTTAAAATAAAAGCATGAAATTGTGGTAAGTGTTTTTGTGTTTCCAGACACTTGTAACGGCTCCTCCCATCTTGTGGTATGGGAGGGTAGAGGCCCGTAGAAGGCCTAACACTGGGATTCAAGGAGTATCTATATAATTTGGTGGATGCAGTATTCAATCAGATCCCAACACAAAGGCAATTTGATGAAAAAAAGTCTGACAAGAGGAAATTGTACCAATAAATTTCAAAACATGTCATGTCCCATCCTCCATCCAAATAAATTAACTTCATTTTTAATATTAGAAATAGTGTTTTTCAACACTTTTAACAAATAAAATATAATATTTTAATTATCATAATAATAATAATAATATTAATAATAAATTAAATATGAAATAAAATTAATCATAAATTAATTAAAAAAAACTTCAAGCATTCTAGTGTTAAAATAAATTGAAATCAAGTTGGGTCGGTTGATTAGGAATTAATCCAAATTGGTATAAAAGGGATGCTCTAGGTTTGAATTGGGATCATCCTTTTTGTAAAATTCCAGAATTCTTTGTTTTTTAGGGGTGAATCCACTCAAGATTGGCCATTCAATGGAGCTTTTTCACAACTTTCAAGTTAGATCATTTAGACAAAAATCTTTTGCAACAATATTTCCATAGTGACAACTAAATCCCTCTCCTTGGATTTTAGGGGCAAATACACTCAAGATTGGCCATTCAATGGAGTTCTCTTCACAACTTTCAAGTTAGATCATTGAGGAATATTAGTACTTGGAGTTTGGAATGAATTTCCTAATATTGTAGCACCTATAAGATGAGACCCTTGGTTGGTGTAAGGAGGGATAAAGAAATTTGTGAGTAGCAACTTCAAAACTAAGTGCTCAATTTTGGAAGTAGTACAAGCCAATGAATATCAAAACAATTGAGTTTGAAGGCAAGTCGTGTGCAAGGGGATGAGTTAGAGTTCCCCACAAGGAGTAACCAACCATCATAAGTGGAGTGCCATCCTACTAGGAGGGATAAATCAATATTGTTGATTTAATTCATTCTAGATTTGGGTTTTTTATTACTAGACACTTTTAGGACAATCGTATGGTCCCATCATAGATGTTGTACCACTTTGGAAGTAAATAAAAATTGGAGATTGTGATATTTTGGGTTTTCAATATCGATCACCACCAACATTTGGAATTTGAGTAATTTTGATTAACTAACAATTTAGAGCACTATGTACAACTTGTACCTAGCCATACAACCCAATTTTAAGGTTTGTGATTTCTAAATGACTATTTATGGCAACTTATTCATTGTTGTGCATTGTTCCAATCATTTTGTATGAGAGGAATTTGATTTAAATCTCAATCATACATTAGAAAATTACATTTACTGTATATTGCCATACTATTGTGCGTAATCTAGTGATTGTAACTTGCTGTGGCACATTGTTGATTCATTTTTGGGTTGCTGATGCTTAATATGACGTGTCAATCATAACTTCAGTGATTTTGAAGTGGGTTAAGTCAATACACAAATCATAGGGATATCACAATGGTATCAAAGCAGAATTGAATTGCCAACCTAAGAGTGTGTTAGCATAAGTAGTTAAGCCAAACGGATGAACAAAGCTTTGGAGAGAGATAAATTAAAGGCAAAGTTGCAACAATTAGGGTTTGGAAGTGAAGACAAAGGCAAGAAGATATAAGATTGGGATAAGGAATGTAGATCCTCTATGTGAATACAACAACATATAACACAAAGGTAGGAACAAATGGCAAAGCGATAGGAACAAACAACACAAATACTCCAAATATTGTAGAATATGAATAATTCTAATATTTCCACTAGATTTGCACAAAATAATGGAGCATAAGGTAGTAATACAAATTAAAATTGGTTTGAAAATCACACATAATAGCAAGATTCCAATTGGATCAACACCCAGATCCACACAACCTTCATTCTTTCCTAGAGTTGAGTTGACACATGAAGACGATCCATTGAATGCAACATCAAATGACTTTAATGTTTGCATAGATTTATACTCTAGATTTGATCTAGATTTCAAAAGTCGTTCTCGTTAATACAATTCCATAATGCTAGGAATGGGTCAAGAGGGAGACAACCTATGCAACAATTTAACAAACTTACAATAGAGGGTGAGTAAGTTGACTCTCCCAACTTTTGATGACTCGGGAGAGGTCATTGAATGGGTTTGGGTTCAAAAAGTAGATATGTACCTTTTACTTTGACCTATGATAGAAGATGAAGCTATCAACTTTGTTATTTTTCATTTGGATCGTACAATATGAGTGGTGGCATCATGGGTTAATCACAAAAGGACATTGTAGTGTTGTGATAGGTTGATTTCACATAAAAGGCTCATAGATAAGTTTGATAGGAAGGATCTTGAGATGCATTTTAGAGAGTTGACACACTCGAGACAACATGGTTTAGATGAGGATTATGTAGTGAAATTTCAATGAGTTTTTGTCATGGTGTTAGATGTTATGGAAAGGAGATTTATGTTTTTTATTTATTGAGGGATTATTAGTCAGTCACTTCGAGCCTTGGTTAGAGCTTTTGAGCCTACATCTATGCATGATGCTATTTAGAGGGCCTTGAGTTTGGAAGATACCACAACCAAGAACAAACTCCACCCCAAGAATGTACCAACAAAAACATAAGAAACCCTTTTGAAAAGAGAACCTTAAACCAATATTGTTTCCTCCAAAACCAAACAAGGTTGAATAAAGTAAGAATGAGCTTTGGAGGAAGAAGTTGTGCTTCCACTATAGAGAGCTATGGGAGCTAGGACCTAGATGTTTGGGAAAGGGGCAAATACATGACAAAGATTATTCTTGAAGAAGATTCAAAGACAAAAGGAATCAAGTCTAGG
>VDFB02119869.1:0-17671 GCA_007258455.2 Sequoia sempervirens | reverse complement strand
AAAACCTATTTTAGACAAAAGGGTATATAAAAATTTAGAAAACTAAAAATTGACCTTGGAGTGGGACTCATTTCCAAAATTTGAATTCAGAGCTTTCAATCTACACTTTGACTTCCTACAGGTCTGAAAATGGGTTTTTGTTGATATTTTTGATTTGATCAATCAAGAGAAGACCTAAACAACTTTGCAACTTGACTCTTAATGATTTCCAAGCTTCCAAGAGTCCTAAATCTGCAAACAAACAAGAAAAGAGAGAGAAAAATGCTGAATGTTAGGGCATGGGGGTTTTCCTTTATCAAACCCCTTTTAGGTACTTAAACCAAAATGATGAAAGAATGGAATGAAAAATGAAACAATGGAGTTGATTACCTTTCCATGATGTTTGATCTTGAATTTTTGTAACAAAACATGAAAAATCTACCCTTGAATGTCTAAAAACTGATCTTGAATGAATTGTAATGTGAAAACCCTAAGTTGCTTGACTTGAGAAGGAAGGTTGCTAGATGAATAATGAAGAATGGATGTGAAAATGAGTTTAGAGAGGTTATTTTATAGTAAATTCACCCTATGAGCCCAAAAATTAGATCCCTAAGGCTGACATGAAGTAAAATTAAACTTAAATTTCACTTTTTTCCCACTCAAAGGTCAAAATTGAGCCAAATGGGACTCATTCGCCACCCATGCAAATGGGTCCCACCTAGATGGGACTAATTCTCCATTCACGATGAATGGGTCCCACATGGGACATTTTGGTAGCTTAGATGCCAAGAGATAAGGAAATAACATTTGTATTGCAACTTTGTCAGGGATTTGACCACTTTAAGCCTCAGGATGCACAATATGCGTTAATAGGGGCCTACTAATGATGATGTGATGGTCAATTAGGGCTTGTGACATAAAATTCATTGTGAAAGTGTGATTTAATACATATTACAACAATAAAATAAGGTCCACATAGCCTAGGAAGGCACAAGAACTAATGTGAATGTGCAAGATACATTACAACACTAGTTTAACATTATGTTTAAGTTATAAGCCTTTTGGATTAATTTGCAGATGTCTTTAAATACATTTTATAATGTTGAATTAGGGGAAAATGAGTTCATTTGGTCTAGAAAAAAGTGTGGAATTCCATTATAAGACTTTGCAACACTTTTACAAGACATCATTAAAAGCATGGTATTCAATTTGAAAGGGTCCAAGACCTAGTGTGGATGCATAAAATTCGTCACAACACTTGAATCAAGGTCTTATTAAGTCCAATTTATCATCAATTATTCCCATGTCAAGCAAGAATTCTTTTTTTCTATGACGTAGCCCTATGGCAAGTCACATGTTTCCAAATGAAGCTACATCATGGATAAGTATGTGACATGTGAGCCAACTTAAGGCATGTCATCCACATCCCAAGCTTTCTCTTAGATATACATGAAAGGTGATCAACTAGCCAAAAGACACAATGACAAGTGACATATGAGGACAAGGCCAACTAACCCCCTTGGCCCCACTTAGTGTAGGATAAGGGTGAGCTTAGAATGGATGATGATATGTTACCCATTATGCTGAATGTAAAAAGGTTCAATAGTGAGTATGCTATGATCCTCCAACTATTACATGGCAAGGCGCAATAACTAACATTATTTATTTTGATAAGTTAACAAAGTTTTTTCTTGATACATATTTAATGAGATATCTACCAGTTTAGGATTTACCAAGGTTTTCTTGGAAGAATTGTTTGTGATGGTGTTGATATTGATTGAATGTTTTTGTTTTGATGGAAAATAAACAAGATCATTATTCGTTTCTTGCATTTTGGGATTTTTAGGGACATGGATGCGTATGTGTGGGGTCATGATGGGCCAAAAAGTGGTGATATGATGGATATGTGTAGGGTATGTGGTTGACGACTTTTTTTTAACCCAAAATTGATGAAATGAAAAGGGTTTTTAAAGGATATTCTCAGCTTTCCACCAATATAAATTATGCTTTACTTTGAATTTAATAAATATTTTTTATTCATTTTCTATTTGAATTAATACTAAAGTCTTGATTGATAGGTTGATAGAAAAACATCTATAGCTTTCAAACAGTATCACATTTTTTGAATCTAAAACATGTGTCACATTTTATGCTTTGCTTACTATAGGATTAAAAAAAATGAATTTCATGATGTTTTGACCAAGTTAAGGTGGTCAGACATACGAGTTTTTATATTTTTAAAAGTTGTTATAAAAAATTAATAATTAATTATTTACTTGGAAAAAATTACAAAAAAATATGCATCACTTCGGGACATGAGTCATCTAATTATATCTAAAATATTATAAAAAAAATATTGTCATTTTATTGTGGTTAGGGTGGTCAGACAAACACCTAATTCTTATTTTTTCCCTAAAATTTAAGTACTACTACATTGAAATTACAAATTTTCACCAAATAGATTTTAAAAAGAAAAAACTTAGTAGTTTATAAACTACATTCAATTTTCTATAGATTCTATTCTTACATATTTTTGAAATAATATAGATAACTTATTCAAATTTTTATGTCAAGTTACGTAACTCTGTTTTTTCTTAATTTCTTGCCACTTAAGGGCTTGTTTTTTCCATGATGATCCTGCAGATACTTGGATACCTTATTCTATAGCATCAAATCCTTTCCCAAGTTGCTTTATAATTTTTTCAGGTTCGTAGTTGGCCTTGATTGTATACACTTTGTTATATATGTGAGAAATGTTATTGTAACTTGGTAGGTGTGAAACGTTATCATTATTGAGTTTCCTTTTAGGTGGTTCTAAGGTAAGCATAGGTTTCATTTGAACTTGTGATTGTTGTGAGGGTGGATGAACAATTAAAGGATTCTTAAGATGTTCCATGAGGTATGTAGGAGGTCCAATATCCAATCAGGATCTAATGGACACTTGCATGTTCATAACCTCAACGGGCTTGGTTTGATGTATCTCTAATAAAGGGAAATCTAGAATCACCTTTTTACAATTGCCTAAGGAAGCCACATTACTATTGTTTTTATCATCTTGCATCATGATAGTTACCTTAGGAGGAGAGTAGTTAGGAGAACTACAAACCAAATTTTTTTGACATTCAAGGATTGGTTCTTCAAAGATGACTTCATCACAAGATGTATAATTAAATTTCTTATTTTCTCTCTTTTATTTTATAAACTAAAATATTTAATTTACCATCTCCATATATTATAAATTAATTAATTTATACATAAATTATATACATTATTTTATTAATCTAAATTTGTTGAGGAAAATGTTAAGTTTTCTTTCCAATACCACTTCCATAAATAATTGAAACATCTTCCTACTTCGCTTTTGTATAAGAAACATTGGCATTGATTTTGGGGTTAGTTTCTTTACAAACTATGATTTAAAAATGAATGTTACTTTTTCTTCTATTAGCATCCTTTACCTTTCCATTGAATCTATAGGTGTTGGGTGATCCCACAATACTAGTATACAAGTTTTGGCCAAATTGAACATTGAAATGACTTTTTCTAACTAAATCTTCACTTTCAGGCACTTATAGTGGCTAAAGCGTGAGGAATTTGAAGATGATGCAAACTACTGACTTGTGACATTTTATGTACACTCTAGATATATGTTTTTTCAAAAAAATTGGAATCCTATTGCACTTGTTTTTCCATCTCCTTCAAAAACTAGTTTTCTTCAGTAAACACCATTTTTAAGGAGCGATGCTCACCCTATAAAACATAACTTTTTTTCCATGAAGGATAATTTTTTTTTTTTTCAAATTTAGATTCTTAACTACAATATCTAGTGCTTTCATTTGGTTTCATATTTTTTTATTGAATAATTTCTCCTTAATCAAATTTCAATGTCAAACCAATTACAATTTAGACATAGGTGGACTGTATAGAACATAAATTTTTGTGTATGTATTGAAATTCAATTTTTTTTTTGTTGGATCAAGGACTTCAATATCTAATGGACTGATATTTTTCAATTTTTTTTGGATAATCTACTATTTTTCCACATGTGCATAATAAAGAGCTTGATTTTTAGTGAAAAACCTACATTCACAAGAAATAAAATATAAATATAATAATAAAATAAAATTTATTTAAAATTATACTTTTTGGGAAGCTTATAATAAGGACTACATATTAGAATTGTGAAACAAGCACAAAACCACGAGCCACAAGATCAAACATAAACAAAGACACCTTCCATGAAAGAGATCTACAAGCAAATATATGCAATTATCTTCAACAAGAAAAAGTTATAGAAGAGAGAAAACTTTCAAGAAGATATGAAAGCTACATATATTCTCTCATTAATAATTACAATGAGATCAATCCTTATAAAAGGAGATCAAGAAACCCTAGTGTGCACACTTAATAATTAATAAATAAATAATTATTAATGTTCCTAAGTTTAGCTTAAGTAACTAAAGTGATAAGTGACTTAATTAATTAACCAATATGATTAAATTAATTAAGTAAAACAACTTATTACTCTAACACCCACCCTTAAGATGAACTTAGGAAATAGCTAAAACACTAAGAAAAAATGCATGAAAGCAAAGATGGGTCCCCAAAAATAGAAGATCTTTATAAAGCAGAGAAATAGAGAAAACCTCGTGGGAAAAACTCCACTCCAAAAAGAGATCAAAGGCAACTGAATGATTGAAAAGCCTCCAAATCAAGGTGTGAAGGACTAAGAAGCCTCCAACCAAACAAAGAAATGTCTTGAAAAAAAATAACATGTACAATACCACATAAGCATGAAGAATCTACAAACTCCATCGAAGAATGAATGCTACGATGTTGAAGAACCTCCAAAGTAGATAGGATGATCAAGATCAAGAAGACAACAATTTGCATGAGTTCCCCCAATGAAACTACTCAAATCAGATAGAAAAAAATGGAAAACACGTAGAACTCAAAGATACAGATGGTAAAGGTACTAAAAGTTTGAAGAACTGGTCATGAGAAACTGGAAGGTCACCTCCAAAAATAGAAATGTAAGAGTGTCCATATGGTAAGTGATCCATCTCACCAAAATGCATGGGTAACTAGCCACTACATCTGCCTGGTACATAGGAACAAATATTGTATACATAGCTCACTCCAACAAAACCAAAGAAGCATTAACACCAACAATAGAAACCCCCCCATAATGCTGAAAAGGGAGAGGTGTGACATGTACACTAACATTGAATGGCAGAAAGTAGTGCATGAAGAGGAACCAAGAGCATCTAAAGGTGCAAACATTCAAGTACAAGTTGATAGAAAGGGTGTGAAAAAAAGGGTCACATACGCATGAGAAAGGTATGAAGGCAAACAATGGAAAACATCAACCCCCATGGCACCTTATATCATAGTGTGAGTAGAACAAGACACAAGTGATGTGCAAGAATCCCAAATATACATGTACAATGCTGAGGCACTTTATCTCAGTGCGTTTACAAAAGAGAACATGCATGAAAAAGATGTCTATAATGTCCAAATAGGACTGAAAATTGGAAATAAATATAGAACAACCAAAAACAAGTCATCCCACGGAAACAAAAAGTTTCCAGGAGCTAAAAGGTCTAAGTAATTCACCATACTATGAAAAAACAAAAATATGAATAAAATGTACCTAGAGGACAATATGGAAAAAATTGCATGGATGGAATTGAAGAGCTCTGAAAGATAGTTCCAATGTCACTTAGATCGCAAAAAATGGAGAAACTGGTCAAAAGTTATGAGCTCGAGATTGATAATAGCTCCTTTGAATTCAACTAGATATAAAATGCACTAGCAATAGAAATAGGTGATGAAACCCACACCATTGGAAATTTGGTGGAACTAGCTTTCTAGCAATATCTCATTTGCTAAAAAACTATATTGTATGCACAAGTTACGGCCTCTGGAAGAAAACAACTCCAAAGGGGGAAAAAAACCAGTGCAACATTAAATTTGACGGTCATACGACCGTTGTAAAAAAAATCCTAGCCTAAATTTGATAGCCAAATGGTCATCGCCACACATGCACAATTGGGCTTATTTTGAAAAAATGTTTTTTAAAAAAACAATAAAAAAATTACAAACATTGTTTTTTTTTAAAAACAATAAAAAATTTGATATTTTTTAATGAAAAAACTTTAAAAAATGGGAGAATCCCATAGGGTAGGTACACTATGCAGGTTTGTACCTATGTAGTACCCTGCATAGGTACGTACCTTCCAGGTACTTCTTTGACTTTTGTTTTTTGTAAAAACCAAAATTTGTTTTTTTAAAAGCTTTTTAAAACATTAAAGCATTTAAAAACTAAATAAAAAATTTATAATGATATTTTTTTTTTGGAAAAAAATTCGTGCATATAAGAAAAAAAAAATAGACAATTTTTTTAAAATACCTCGATTCGCGTGCACAGTCGGTACAGATAATTTTTTTTCCTTGAGTTGACTTGCTCTAAAATTGACAAATTATATATGGAAATAGGGGTTTTTGGGCCTTCTAAGTATAATGGTGAGGTTCATTTGAGCTCAAAATTCTCAAAAAATTCAGGCACCCCTTAGATCTGGCAAAAAAACCCTTTCTTCAAACCCTCACAGATCTGACAAACAAAAGCCAATTTTGACAAAACAAAGGTCGATCTTAACTATTCTGATAGCTCTAGATTCAATGGAGAGGTTTGATTTGATTCTAGATGCACTGAAAAATTCCCACCTCCCAAATTTGCAAAACAAACAAAGAGGATTTATATATGAATCCTACAACCCTTGTTGAAGAAGAAAACCTCATAAATCAAGAAGGGGTTCGATGAATCCATGCTCTGATACCATGTTAGAATTGTGAAACAAGAACAAAACCATGAGGCATAGGATCAAACACAAACAAAGACACCTTGCACGCAAGAGATCTGTAAATAAATATATGTAATTATCTTCAACAAGAAAAAGCTACAGAAGAGAGAAAACTTTCAAGAAGATATGAAAACTACAAATATTCTCCCGTTAATAATTACAATGAGATCATTCCTTATAAAATGATATCAAGAAACCCTAGTGTGCACACTTAATAATGAATAAATAATTAATTATTAATGTGCCTATGTTTAGCTTAAGTAACTAAAGTGAGAATTGATTTAATTAATTAACCAATATGATTAAATTAATTAAGTAAAAAAAATTATTACTCTAACACTACATACTTACCAAAAATAAGTGTTAAATGAATTCATTCAATCCCCTAAAAGGTAAATTAGAAGTCATTTTTTATCATCATTTTGATAGGTGTAAAGGAGACTCTGTTATAGGTATGGTTTAAAACTAGTGGGGTTCTATCCAAGGGGGTTTGATCTAAGGTGGTTATATCAAACCCTCTTCAATTGGAATCATTTAAATGGAACTTTTCAAGGCTTAAATCATTATATTCTATAAAAATATGTGATTTTAGCAAAAATTAGGATCTCCAAGAAATTGTAAACTAGTATTGTGGGCTCACCCTATTATAGGGAATATCCTATTGACAACTATTATAGATCCCCCATTAACCTTTGTGGTAATTTCTAGAGTTTGTATCCCTTTATTCTCTCTTTGTGGGTGTTTATAATTAAGCTCCTTGGTTTATACATAGTAAATCCTTTTCCTATGCTCAATCCTCCCATTTTCTTATTTTTGGATAAGATGTGATAAACTATAGAAAATATTATTCTAATAAAGGATTGATCTATTGTACTATAGAAAAATGGACCCTTGTCACTTTCATGGTATTTTAGGCATTTCTTCATGACGCTTAGTCCATTTTGCTTTGATTTAATGTTTCAATGTGGCTTGAACATTCACATTATATCCTTAAAATTCAAATTATGGCATCTTGTGAAGGTGTTGTGAAGTGTTGTAAAATATTTCTACACTTTTCTAGACTCTATTCCATACAATTCACCTAAAAATCACCTTTTCATCACTTATCAAGTCCTATTTTGAAGTGTTCTAAAGTCTTGTAACAAGATTTCATACTTTTCTAGACTTAATTTCACTATTTGGGTAAATGCACAGTTGAGTCCAGCGTGGGAAGTTTTGCCTTAGCCAAAAAAGTAGAAATCGGCATCGAGCGGGATCGATTTAATGGGGATCCGATTTATAGCGGGATCGAATTCACGGTTCAGGATCAAGGCCTAAAAGACAAGCGGGATCCGCTTTTTAAAATGCGGGATCCCGTTCCACGTCGGACTCAAATAGCGAGGCAGGATCCCAATTTTTAATAAAAGCGGGATCCCGATTTATAAATCGGGATCGATTTATCTGAGCGGGATCACGAGTTATACTCATCGGGATCCCATTTTATCTTATTATTTTTTAAAAATAGCGGTTTCATTCATAGGCCGGGACCGAGGTTGCTGTGACGGCGAACATCAACACCCACGACTACAGGTAAGCATGCTTCCTTTTTAATTTAGTTGAAATTTTAAAGAGAATCGATTTAATTTGCTTTTTCAATTTATGTCATATTTTAATCGTTTTTTAATTGTTATATTATAATTCAATAGTTGTCAAATTAGATGAAAATTTGCAATAAAATTTAAACGTTTTTTTATAAAATTGAGAAAAAAAAAACATTGAATTGTGTGTTAGAAACAAATTTTAACTTTTAAATCTTAAATTGATCGATTAAACCCAAAAAAAATTGATTTTAAAAACCCTAATTCAAACAAAACAAAAAAATTTGCATTTCAAAACCCTAGAGATCGAAATGATATAAAACATCGCATTTACAAATCCAAATCGAACTTTTTGAAACCATAAATTCAAATCAAACGAAAAAAATTGAATTTGAAAACCCTAGTTCGAATTGAAATGAAAAAAATTCATTAAAAACCCTAATTGTTTAAAACTGAAACCCTAAATTGAATTGGAACAAAAAAAATTGTTAAAACCCTAAGTTTGTTATAACTTGATAAGTCTCGCAACCTTGAATAAATTTTCTTATTTTATTTATATTTTTGACCAAAAATGGTTGTCACTCACTAATAATAGACTTATCTACTCTCAAATGACATGCTAATATATAATTACGCTTCTCCTTGATCAATTCTCCCTCATTGAGCTTCTAAGAATTCATAAATAACTACTTGTAAAAATAACATCTAATTTTGAATAAAATAATCAAGTCACTTCTATCTATATTTACTAGTTCATTAAATTCTTTCCATGCCTCCATATATTTAGGCCTAGCTTCATACAAATGTTTCAACTCTTCAAATCCAACTACCTCTATTATCATCTCTATTAACAAATTTTGTCTCCTACTTATTACATCAACTACCTTATTTGAATTTCCACTTCTATGCTATAGTGCAAAAGTATAACAACACTTATCATGCATTTTCTATGTACTATTGTTATGGTGATGTTCTATTTTTAACAATATGTTGATTGTGTTTTATTGAGTTTTGTCCATGGTAATTTTCTAGGTAGTATAAAAATTAAAAAAGTGCACTCATTTCATTTCGTATGTAACCCTCTAGATGGGTTGAGTGGATGAATAAGGGGAAGAGTAATCAAATTCTCATTCAATAGGGTTTGAAGCACATAAGCTAGAGTTCCACTCAATTTTGTAAATCTCCTAGTTGTTTGATGCTTAAAAGAAACAACATTAGAAGTAGTATGAATATGATTAGTGTTATTTTAGATTCTTTCTTATGATTACCCTTTTTAACTTGGAAGGGTAAGAAGGTATAGAATTTATATGTGAGGACACACATTTCAAACCATTAGAAATAAGTAATTTGTTTTTTTCATCTTTGACATGAGCACAAAAATTCATGAAAGAAGCATAATTGTAAAAAAAATCACTATCACATATATAGTGGATAGTAAACCCTTATAAAAAAATCCCTTGCAATTTGTAATTAGGAAGTTGATGTTTCATTTTAGCACAAAGTAATTTAAATCAAACATAGATAATCATCAATATGCTCATTATATCCTTGGGAACACTCTAATAAATTTGAAACAATAGGTTTGAAGTCCATAATCTTGTGGAAATGGCCAAGCAATGTTGTAGCTCTAATTGATCAAAATAATGAATGGAGCCAAGAGGCAATGAGTAGAACCACTGAATAACATAGACACAGAGTGAGAAAATAAATTAGCCAAGGATAACTTCTACACTAGTGCATCTAGAGTAGAGGTGGGGATGGTGATAGTAGTAGTAGCATGGGTGACAATGGAATGACCATAAAGGCAATGAGAAATAAGAGGCAATGATACAACATAGACAAATTATAAACAACACTTTAAGGTGAGGAAGGTCAAATATTAACACAATTAGAGGAGGGGATAACACTAGGAGTAGAGCACTAGTAGGCACACAAGAAGGAATGGAACTAGTGGGATTAGAGATAAGTGGTTCACTTGTAGACGAAGAGGTGGAAATGGTACTAGAGGAACATAAGAGATGGGGGTCACACTAGAAGTGACAACAAGAGATGTAGGCATTATGAGAGGATCTACCTCAAGATGAGAGGATGAAGGGAAAATGAAAGAGCAAGATTGAGTGGGTTGCAATGAGAAGATGCACCTTGCAAAAAAGAAGAGGTGATCATAGTACCAATGTCATGAAGAATCTATGTATGTAAAGAGCTTTGAGCAACCAATTATAAACAAATGTAGATAATTATGTTGAAGAAGTGACATTAACAAGCTCTCCAACAAGTAATTTTTTACTAAAAAAAAGATTTTACTTATCCACATGTATATCATGATTATAATTAGATAACTCATTATAGTTAACCTTAATGAACCTTAATAAAAATCTCTTTATTGACAAAAATAATAAATGATTTAAAAATTTCATTACCTTATGCCATGTAATTGTTTCCTAGGATCTTGCAGCATGTAGATCCCCTTAAGCTATCCTATTACCTTAAACCCTAAAGTCTAAAGTCTAAACCCTAAACCCTAAACCCTAAAGCCATCATTTTTTCTTTAAAGGCTCTTAATGAAATTTGGTTTCCTTCGGCAACTTCACCAAATTTTATTCATTTGAGCCATGCCATTTTCTCCTAGGACCTCACTAGACGTAAATCCCCTTAAGCCATCCTGTCACCCTAAATCGTAATTCAATTTTCTTAAAGGGTTGACAATATGACATTTCTTAAGGGGATTAAAGAAGTTCTTAAAATTTGGTGATCAAAGTCGCCCAAGGCCCAACCAAATTTAACAATAATAAGATCCTGCAAGATTATACAATATCAATTTAGTTAATTGTATTTTCATTCCAATAACATGTGCCTTAGACATATAAATGAGGCTTACATATAATTTTATCATTTGTATTCAATTATTTAAGGCCATTTATATTGAATGGTTTAACTTGGTATTTCCTAAACATGTATCTTACATCTTGAAATTACAAATATAATGCAGGTTCACTCATATCTTGAAGATCTCATGGATCCATTCAATAATATTCGTAATCCACCTCCACGCCATCCATCTCCAACACCTTCACCTCCACCTCTGCCCACTCCACCTCGTAACCCCCCACCTCCACCACTTGAAATCAATGAACATGCTCGTTTTCAAGCACAAATCAATGCTTCTGCTACAACCATCCAAGATCAAACCAACATTATTCAAAATGAAGAATGTGTCATGACCCCGGTGAGGATGTTTTGTACATAGGATGCAAAACCCCTTGGTTGGATGTTGTCGTATATGGATGGGATCAGAGACACATCGGCAATGGCTAGAGGGAGAATATATATATATAGAAATTCTAATTTGAAAATAAAACACAAAGAAAAATGAATATCTATGCAAAGTAGAGCCATAATAGTTTATAAATTAAAACAATGATCTTAAATAGTTATGAATTTATAAATTTGGTGAACGGTGGATATTTTGTGTGATGAATTTATAAATTTGGTTCCAAATGGATATTTTTAGTGACATGAATTTATGATTTTGGTTCTATATGGATATTTTTAGTGACATGGATTTGTGAAGTTGGTGGAATTTATGAACTTATAATGAATAGTATATAATAGTATATATTTAATGACTATCTATTAGATCATGATTTCTCCTGCTGAAAAATTGTGTGTGTTAAAGACATAAAATGAGATTTTGTGAATGTTTCAAGTTTATTGTTTAGTATGTATGTGCATGTATTAAAAATTTGCATAATAGTTCTTAAATTTTGAAATTTGTATATGTATGTATGTATAGTTTAGTTTAATGATTTGTACGCATGCAAATTATGTATCATATTTTTTATTTTAAATGTACATGTACATACATTTAATTTTTAATTTTGTATGGACATGCTCTTGAGTTGAACAATCAATGTATATATATGTGCATTTCAATTAAATATATGAGCTTAATATATATACATTGCTCATCCTATTTCAATTAAATATATGATCTTAATTTTTGTATGCGCATGGGTACTATTTTGTATGATTTTAAATGCATGTGCACATTATATCAAGCATATATATCATGGATGATTTTAACATTGATGTGATATTATCAATCCACCACCTGGAGCCACCTAGATCCGGCCTCCCTCCCACCGACCACCTCCCTCCCTCCCTCCCCACCTCCACCTCCACCTCCACCTTATATGCCACCTCCAGCACCTATGGCATCTGATGAGGCTCGCTTGAGAGCATGTATAAATGATCAAGTTGCATCCTTACAGACACAAATCAATGCTATGCAGAGTCAAGCATTGATTGCACCACATGTGAGACGTTTTGCATCTGTAATGCAAAACGTTGTTGATTCCATTAGGATGATCGATTCTGATCTTGATAGACATCGACGAGAGAGAGAACAAATGAGACAATTTTATTCTGATGGTCTCTCTTATAAACAAATATTAGACCTTAAAATAACAAAAGCCCATCTAGCCCCCTACTTTCTTGATCCCATTACCCGACAACCCATTCCATCCAACAAATCTAGAATATCCATGAGGTGGTGCGTACATCCACAGATGATTGCACATTTTTGGGATCGATGGTATATGGTTTTTGATAGTCCCCCACATGCTAATTGGGAGTGCCCATTGTATTTTTGAGAAAACTGTATGTAGAGTTTGTTTTGGGGCAAAAGCCCAATTATTTTGATTTTAGATCATTTTAGGGTGTTGGTGGTGGCATGCCACAATAGAGATTAGGGGCAAGGGTTGATCCTCGAATTTCCGCGGCATGCACAACCCTTGTTGTTGCTCCTGGTCCTCCCATTCCTGCACCTATACATCATCAAGCTCTGGTATCAACATTAGGTTCCCTTAGTACACTCGCAGGAGACCTTGATCAGCACGCTTCTGCGATAGCGAGTGGGGAGCATAGAGACGATGATGATGATGGAGGAGTTTTTATGGAGCTGGTCCGAAAATTCACTCAGAGTGTCGGTGACCCTACCCCCATATGTACTAGTTGTCATCAAGTGTTATGGACTGGACAAGCACCTAGTTCGTGGATCTGGAGATTCTCGGGGTGGGTTCATCCGTCGTGATCAGCTTCATTTAGAGTTCCCTCGTGAGGTAGAACAATCCCCGAGGGACACTACTTCTAATACGTATAAATATGCATCTAGATGTAATGAACTCATTTTATAATATTTTTATGGTTGTATATATCAAAAGAAAAGTTTACCACATCTTAACAATCAAGCCCTTTTTGGTGTAAAGCATGACACTTCGATGTAAGGGAAATCATCCTGCACTCACGCAGTACATATATCGACACCGTCATAATACTTGGCAACCCTTATGGGTATTTTGATTTCATTTTTAAAATTATATATGAAATCATAAATTATTTAACTTGAGAGTTTTAAATTTATGCAATTGAACTGCCATATATGTTTCAAATATTTATGTTGGTTTAGGTGAGACAATTGGCATCCACGTCGATTCCTCCTGAGGGATTTTCAAGTACTCCTCCACTATCAAGCGTCATAGATCAGGGGCATGTACATTCATATTGTAAATTTGTTTAAAGTTTACATTAGTATAAGCTACAATTTTATGAGTTTTGAATCACTAGATATGGAAGGAACGCATGCATGTACACTTGTAAATATTATGCTTACTAAAATGTCTAAGTGTACATGTAAGGTCTTAGGTTGATACCACAATAAGAATGGGCATTGGGCAAAACATTTGATGTTGCAGCCACTGCGAGGCCATCGATTTCCGTGTTGTTTACAAAACTTTCTACAAAAAATGTGCAAACTTGAATATATATGTATATATCAACCTAATTGAATTGTACATGCTTTAATTTTGATCTTGTAGGACTTTGTTGGTGCAACTTTCAGCCCTAACCCAGACATAGTTACACCACCAGGAGGACATGTAGAGCAAGCCTCAGATGAAATGGTAATTTTATTTTTTTATTATATTTAAAGTGAATTATAAATTTTAAATTGAATATATACATATTAATATGATATTTTCACATATTCTTTTTCTTTTATAGCATGAGACACATCCTGTAGTTGAGCATGTACAGACAGGTCCTCGAGAAGAGCCTAGTGCACAACCTCAGAATATGGTATGTAATTAAAATATGATAAATTCTGAATTAAATTGAATAAAAAAATAATAATTGTAGAGTTGTACATCTAATTTCAAATTTCTTTGTCTTGTTTATGTAGACTGATTTAGAGAATTTAGAGGTTTCTTCAGCCGCACCAGAGCATCCAGATGTAGATATGGTGGTAATTTAATTTTATGATCGATTATAAATGAAATTGTCATTAAATCATTTTTTATTGTCTTACATCTAATTTCATCTTTCTCTTATGTACAGAGTGTTTCAGGTCATCCACATAGTCCGCATGGTGTGAAGAGGTCTCTTGATTATAGAGATAGTACATGACCTACAAACATGTGATTTTATGTGTTTTATATTTTTTGTAACTTATCATGTACTCTGTTGGACTTTATTTCACGTGTGCTTAATATATTGGTTTCATACACTTAATATGTTACATAAATTATGGACTTTATTATTTTTTGAAATTTTAATTTACGCATGTACATTTATGCATTTTATGTTCATAGTGAAGACATTAATATAGGACATTAATGTGAAATTTACTGACTTGACTTCATAATTGTAGAATAATTTTAGGTTTAATCTTCTTTTCAATGAACAAGAAGATATTTTCCTTCTAATGTATTAATTTTAATTTTATGAGAGAAAATTTATGTGGATTTACCTACTTATTTAGTTCTATAAATTGAATTTTACCTCATTGTTGGTGCACTTGGAATTGCTCTAAACTCTTAAGCAAATAAAATTCTTTATAGTGAAAAAATCTAACAAGGTATTGATATAATTAGCTAATGTACATATTTATAAAATGACACCATCAGTTTCTCACTAGTAATGGAAAAAAGTGTTCCTACTAAAAATTAAGGAAAGAGGTAATCATTAGAAAAAATATAAATTATGATAACATAAGAATGTGTATATGTAAAACAATTGTAACCATTAGGTGATGAATACGTAGTGTACACACATGATAAATTTAAAAAATGATGAATATGGAGCTCAATCTAACGGAAAATTAATTTCATCATTGTTTCCCCCATTTAGAATATCATGATTGTGTGTCGTGTATGAAAAATGAATAAAAGTCTTGTCTCCATGTGTCAATAACAAGAAAAATAAATAGAATATCACATAAATTATGATAACATAAGAATGTGTATATGTAAAACAATTGTAACCATTAAGTGATGAATACATAGTGTACACACATGATAAATTTTAAAAATGATGAATATGAAGCTCAATCCAAAGGAAAATTAATTTCATCATTGTTTCCCCCATTTAGAATATCATGATTGTGTGTTGTGTATGAAAAATGAATAAAAGTCTTGTCTCCATGTGTCAATAACAAGAAAAAAAAAAAAGAATATCACATAAACTATGTACATAAGAAATAGAAATATGACCCACCAAATTTTCTCTGTGAATTAAGGTTAGGGTTATAGGATAAAACTTTGGGTAAAGGTTAGGATTAGGAGACAACTAGAGTTAGGGGTAGGTTTCAATTAGGGTAAGATACAACAAGGCTTAGGGATAGGGATTAATTTTAGGGACAGTAAGGGTTCATCTTAACACCAATTTATAAGCCAAACAAATAATGACGTCTTGATAAGGCCCAAAGGGGTCAAGTAATAAACGCCTTAAGGGACAGTCTTGGTTAGAACATGTCCTAAGGGGACATTCAAAGGGGTCAAGTACCAGAATGTAAGCACTAAGGGATGTCCACTGTAACTAAGGGATGTCTGTATACCAAGCACATAACACGTTAATTAAGGATGTCTAAAAGGGTCATAATAGAACAGTCTTAAGGACAGTCTTAAGGGGTTATAACATGTCCTAAGGGATGTCTAAAGGGGTCAAGTACTAGAACGTACACTAAGGACAACTTTAAGGGATGCCCAAAGGGCCGCAATAGAATGCGTGTTAATTCAAGGGATGTCTCAGTGGGTCCTAAGGGATGTCTAAAGGGCCAAGTAATAGAATGTAAGCTAATTAAGGGACAGTCTTAAGGGGTCCTATGTGGGATGTCCAAAGGGCCGCAATATAACACACACACTTGCTGGAGTTCAAAAGGGTCACAATAGAAACGTCCTAGTGGGGACAGTCTGAAGGTTATAATATGTCTTAAGGGGATGTCTTAGGGGTCATAACATGAACGTGTTAATTAAGGGATGTCTTAAGGGGATGTCTAAAGGGGTCATAATAGAACATGTTATTTAAGGGGACATCTAAATGGGTCATAATAGAACGTCTTAAGGGGATGTCTTAAGGAGTTAGAATATGTCTTAAGGGGATGTCTAAAGGGGTCATAATAGAATGTGTTAATTAAGGGGATGTCTTAAGGGGTCTTAAGGGGATGTCTAAAGGGGTCATAATACAACATGTTAATTAAGGGGATGTATAAAAGGGTCATAATAGAACAATAATGTATGCATGATATTTAGTGCATTATAGAATTAGACATAAAGTTTCAAAGTAGGAAAACATGCACATTTAACAAAAAATATATATAGAATATATATTTGATACATAGAAGTACACAGAGTATGTTTAGTTCTGTAAGTATGTACATATATGTCATCTCAAAACAATGTTTACAAAATTTAGATATGCAATCTCAAGAAAATCTCAAACTCGTGCCTAGAATGTGGTAGGTCTTCACACCACCTGATATATAAAAGGTACAAGCAATATCAATGAAATCATCAAAACATACATATTTTAATTTATATAAAACTATCTATATGTACATAACTCAAGTACCTGCATTTAAAAGTATTCGAGGTTGAATGCAGGCATCCTCTCCTTTTTGTTTTAAAGTATGAGATCAATGCAATGATGGCTTTAGGATACAAAAAATGACAACAAATCAATTTTAACTATTTATGTCTAAGCAATATCAATATGTAATAAAAACATGTATTTAAATATAGTTTAACTAATAATTACCTGTTTTTACCAAGTATTCCATGTTGTCTACGTTGAATTTGCATAGACTAGATCCTTTTGTGATTATGCCTTAAGGATATATAAAAGAACAATTTAAATCAATTTCAACTAATAACACACTTGACCAATGTCAAAACATGTATTTAATGTATTTAAAAGGAC